>MJUU01066577.1:0-18019 GCA_002080025.1 Modiolus philippinarum
TTTTTTGTCACATGCTCCTGGATAGTAGTTAACTATGACAAAAAGCCGTAGGTTTTCAAAAAACGTTTTTTGAAAACCTACGGCTTTTTGCCATATCAACTACTCGCATACTGTCAACATGAGGCGACAAATGTCATTTTGTGTGTTTTTCATCCCCCCTTCTATTAGGCCTCAGACCACAATTATTTTTCCCGTGCTTTCTTTGTAAAAATAAAGACATATTAAAAAAATCGCACCGGCATTATTGAAATGAAACTCGCACCACATAATATATGATGTCAGAAGAGAAACATATCCCAAAATCAGAAAAATCCATCGCTGTTTTTTTCCGTGGCAACATCATAAACAACCATGGGGTATGATCAGTGACCAAAATCTCAAAATGAACACAATTTTTAACCTTTGAACTTTTTCCTCATCACAACTTCCTTTCTACAAAATCTAATAAATACCGTGTTTACAATAAAGTTCAGCCCTTCTACTATCATATAAACACGAAAAAATATTAAGATTTTCAACACAAGTGCCAGAAAAAAATCGTAAAAAAATTAGATATTTTATTACTTGGAACTATATTCGTATACCACGAGTAAAGGGAATTAATTGTGGTCTGATGTCTATAATCGGAATCCAGTCCTATTGAATATAAATATATACCACATAAAAACAAACTATTTATTAAATTGAAGTGTACTTATAATATGTCTTGCATGACAATTATTTAACTAAATTTTAATTGACGAAAAACAATTAATCTGAAGCGCTACAAATCGATTAAATATAAATCACCCTTGGCTCAACAGTGTTCATTAATTATTGATGTATTGATTTTTTTTCGTATAATACACAAAAATGTTCTCGGAGTGAACACGACACAAAATTCCCGTATTGTTTTTTGGTATATTTTAGACTTGGATGTCTTACTAAAATTTCGTTATAATATTATTAAATGAGTTCACATTTGAAAAACTTTCAATATATTTGAGCCTCTCATCGACACCTGAACTCTACTAAACGTCAGTTTCGCAGATTGGTGTCTCTTATTGGCACATTTTCACTTGATCCGGATCAAATCGGTCTTGCATCTCAAATTGATGTCTTTTTCACTTCTTTAAGGGAGTACAAGGTATTTGAGATAACTGTTTTTTTCCAGTGGTCCAAATAAATAAATTGAATACAATAAACAACTGTAGTAGGTACGATCAAAACTTCAAAGTACAAACAACAATTAAGTATTCCTATTCTTAGATTTGTCTTGAAAACAACACCTCTTTATTCTTTAATTTGTAACATTGCATAATGAAAAATAAATATGTTAGTCAGATTTATTAATTGCAAGAGAAGTATTTTTATGACAATTTGCAAAGGAGATAATTAAAAGTGTATAATTCAACAATTTCATTAATTTTTACGCATTAATTCCAAATTTAAAAAATGGCACGGTAGGTTTCTTAAAATGATTATATTTTAGAGGAAACGGTCACAATTTAGTAACATTTTCAGAATATACTGTTCGGAACACCCACGTTTTTAAGTTCAAACTATTAAAATTATCATTCTTCATGCTTAATTTCACACTTGCTTAAAGTACAGAAATTTGAATTTAAAATAATTTTATATCAAATGCAATAACAGTATACGAAACGGAAAAAATTCTCTGAACATGCATATATTCATTACTTGCATATGTATATTCAGAACCTAAATTCACAGTAGCCTAGGTGTTTGTTATTTAAACGATAAAACGATTGGAATATTGAGGCTTATCAAAAAAAAATTAAGGCTTATCCAAGTCTACCATCTTAAGTACTAAGCTTTATATTCTCATCTTAAATGCAAGTCCACGCGAATATATCTAAATTCTACTTGAAAATTTATAGAATACCGTACTATATGAAATTTTATTAAATAATCTAATACAGTATATCAAATATATGCATCATAATCTGAGTAAGGAACTTCATCAGTTGTCCACGTTTGACAATAACTTGGGATTATGTTTTCTTAAAACGGTAAATGCTACCTAGAAATCGTTTGCATACAGTTTATTTTTACAGTAAAATGAAGTTGCATAAAATCGGTACAAAAATCTTGCAATCAAAAACTGTATGAGTATGAAAAAGAAAGGAAATTGGGTAAATGTCAAGGAGACAACATCCCATATCCAGGTTAAAACGACCCAAAACAAAGCATCTAGGGGTCACCGTACGGTCTTCAACACAGTGAGGAACCTCGCACCATATAGCAAGCCCTAAATGGCCCCAAAAAGGCAAAAAAATGAATAAATCAATGGAAACTTTTGCAGACACAACAGCTAATATTCCACCAGATAGATGTTCTTGGTATCTATCTCGATATTTTTGCTAATGAATACTTCTTTGTGACTATATTTGGATTATGGCTTTCCATATTATATGATTCTTTTGCTGTTGTTGAGAGTTTTTTTTCTTTGAAACACGTGTACATGTAGTATATCAAAAATCACTGTTTATTATGCAACTTAAGTTTTTTATTTCGCTTTATTCACGGATAATCTGAGGACACTAAAAAGCATATCAATAATATGTTGGGTTTTATACATGAACTGATGAGAAATTTAAAATATTTCAGTCAACGGAAAAAAAATTTTGACCCTTCAGAATAAACATTTATGTGAACGGACATGCTACAACGCCGGAATTGATCCCCTTTTCTGGAAAAGATGGTCAACATACCCTCAATTTAAAGACTGCTTAAATTTTACAATAACCCATAGTCTAAAGCTTATTGAAGACTGCAGAAATGTAGGAAGGCTAATAGCATAATACTACGACTTTTCCTAATTGTAAATTTAACTACCAAACACGCTTGGTTTGTAGTTTAGTGTTGTGTTTTGGTGTGTTCTTTTACATCTTAAGTGTTAATTAATTGCTGAAATCGTGTGGTGATGCTGCATTTCTTACCTTTATCGTGGGAATATTGTGACATTTCTTCTCACTGTACTTAAATTAAATTTTACAAACTTTTTAAAATTCAAATATACAATAAACTATTGTGTTTTGAATTACCATTTTAGCTGTCTTTGGAACCTAGACACCGATAACATATGGATGGGTCACATTATCCGATTGTATCTGAAATATATTACCATTAGATAATTTCACCCAGGTTAAGAAAAGAACTTCGTTTTCAATGCTTTATTTTTATGGAATGCGGAAACGAAATGTTAATTGTATTGATATTGCATGTAAACTGATTTAAAGTACTAGTAATATGAATATTTTCATATCTCATTTTTTTCTGCTTTGTTGAATATCAATGTCTATATTATATTACCAAATACAATTTAAGAAATTTACAAGTCTTATCTTGAACATGATATAATCTGAGGCTCAAATAAAATAAATTTAGGCTTCTGAATTAAACCGCAAATCGTACCTTTATTTGATTTTTTACACTCATTAAATGGGGTTTATAACAAAATTACGGAAAAAAATTGTCAAGGGTCAAAGTCCAAAGGCAAAAAGGACAAATCAGGTGGAAAACACCGGAAAATTGTCGGCCGCAATGGTTCTGACTTGGTCCAGTCATATCAAAAGAAATGGTGGGTTTAATTTGTGCTAGCTCTCGTGTAACGAATCAACTGTGAAACTTACACTCCGTAAGCAGGAGAAGCTGGAAAATTACTGCCCATGTTAGGGAAATTGAAAATTTTGAAATAAGAATCTTCCCTATCGTAGTAAATTTTAGTCCTGAGATATACGAGATGTACAATACAATTAATATAAGAAAGATAACAGGAAACACCCTACAATGGCCGAAAACCACAATCACATGCCACAATCCACCAGGGAACCGCACGAGAAAAACAATAAAATGACAAAAGACAGACATGGACAACGATAGGAACTCGGGATAGCCGAACTTGGTACCGGCACTAGCAAGAGCTAGCGGTAGGGTTAAACCGGTTTATGGGTATCCAAACCTCCCCTTTCTCTATCCCGTTTCCCTATAGTATAATAAAACATACAAATAAAACCCAATACAGGTAGACTACTAACTCCAAGACCACAATATTGANAAGGAAAGAAAAAGACAAAACGTAATTTAGAAAGATGGGTCGAGGAGTGCTCGCCGCTAAACTGCCGGCTAGCTCAAGGAGCCTAGTCTGCTGGTAAAACACTGTCGCACTACGGAATAAAGATCAAACTCAAAACTCCCCGAAGGGTTATCATAGATTTCAGTAGACATCGGCAATATCAGTGAGAGGCCAGTATTTCTATAATATCTTCAGGTCATTGGATCCTAAAGCCAATTTAACGGAATCCTGAAGAATATCCTGTCAATATCCCCTATTACGTAAAGAATGTAAGTTAAGTCCCAGTTTTTCTGGATTTTTATCAGTTTTTGATAAAGAAGTAAAGAAGACGTATATCTAGTTATTTCTGTTGTTTCCTTTATCTCTAGTTCTGAAGGATATATAAATGGGATCTATTTAGCAAAATATACGTTAATGAAAAGAACATCATCAATGTATTGATTTTTAATCATTTATGTATTTGTAGTTTGTACTGTATTGTGAATTGTAACTGCCAATATAGGAGTAGATGGGGGTAATATCAGAATTACCGGACACAGTTGTCAAGAGCCAAAGTCCACAAAGTGGGTAGAAACCCACCGAAAACATTGTCGACGGCAACGGTCCTAACTGGGTACAGGCATTTAAAAAGAAATGGTGGGTTAACCGGTTTTATGGCATGCAAACCTCCCCTTCCATTTCGGTAGTGATAGGTGGCAACTCAACAGCAATTGCTATTGAAACTTGGTAGACAGAAAATATAAATGATCATCCCAGTATTTTAAATCAGCGTTCGGACCGAAACTTTTTTCAATAAGGATGTGATATTAAGTGATGAATCGGTGATTTGTCTCGTATTATGATTTTTGTTGATGTTTCAGGTTTGTATGTCATTCGACCATCTCTATACATAAGAGAGGCAACAGTTCAAACCAAGATTTAGTTATTAAGCTTTGAGTGCCTAATATCGGACAAAGAATTTTAAACATTATCTCCTGCAGCTTTTATCTCTCCTGTATAGGCGATGGCGATATTTTGAAAGCAGCTTGTCACAAAATTCCTTGGTTGTACTCTTTACAAATTATGTCTGGAAGGTCGGTACGCCAACCAAATGATTACCAGTGAGGACCGCAGTTTGACACTGGTCGTGTGGGATATTTCCTTTGAACCTACTGCGTAATTCAGACCAAACCCACTAATAATGGTCATTGGATGGTCCCCTTAAAACAAGACGTCCAAGGTGAAAAATGTAGGTTTTTAATGCCTTTTTCAAGTATAGAACTAATAAAGAACCAAAAATATAAGGAGCATCAACCCTTAACTTCTTGCAAAAAACCAGCTAAAGATAACGTATCAAAGAAATAGCGTTTTTTTTTCGTCAAACGACTTAAAAGTGCTTCATGATATAGCGAAGAACAATGATAAAATTTTTGATGTACTGCAAAATATTATATGTATTCCATATCTGTACACATATTCGATTACCCTTTAATTACACATTTGCATTTTTCTCAAACGTTTCAGTAGTACAAATATGCGTCACCAAACTGTTATGTCTAAATAATTACAATTTAAACTGATCCATATGAATTTATGTCAAAATTTTACATTGCGCGATTACATTCAACTAATTCCAAAAAGTACATATGAGAGGTCTGAAAATAAAAAAAAAGATTGATACGCGTAGCCATTTATCCCCCGCCGGTCTTGAAATTTGAAAACCCCAAAATTAATTAGTTTGGGTTATGTATCTTGAATAAACTTGCTATGACATCTAAAGTAAGAAAAATAATAACAAAACTGTTATTTTTGTTATTTTTGTTTTTCATATATATAATTAACTAGAGCACATTTTGTCAATTATCTAAGTCATTATGACGCATAACTCCTATACAAATATTCGTTCAGGACTCACCTTCGAACCAGCTCGATGCATCGTTGAGGTTACGCTACTGAATAAATACAATGTAAACAATTTTTCTTGCGTTTTACAGAAATTTTCTATTTTATCAAAATTCTAATCTCTTAATAAACCGGGGCTTCATTCTGTGTATGGCACTCGTTGGATGTCCTTGGTAATGGTTTGGCCTCCTATTTAGATATTTTTGGTAATGAATGCTTATTTTAACTACTTTCGGATAATTGCTTTCCAAATGATTTAATCCTAACGTTGCTGATTAAAGGTTACTCATTGAAACACGTGTATAGCATAACGAAATTAACTCTTCATTATGCAATTTGGGTATTTTTAAATTTTAAATAAGAAATCAGTTTTATAGCGATTATAGGGACATTTATCAAATTTCCAAGTCTTAAAAGGGCATATCTCCTGCAATATATTCAAGCAATGCTCATCTTCAAATTTCGGCGTTGCATCATTGAACTAAATGAAATAAAAGGGACAATAAGAAACACCTACAATGGCTAAAAACTATAATTACATGCCACAAGGAAAAACATAAATAAGACAAAAAACAAACGTAAACAACGACAGGAACTCAGGACAGCCGGACGTGGTACCGGCACCAGCAAAAGCCAGCGGTAGGATTAAACCGGTTTATAGGTACCCAAACCTCCCCTTTGTCTGTCCCGTTTCCCTATAGTTTAGTAAGCATACGAATAAAACCCAATACAGGTGGACTACTAACTCCATGACCACAATCTGGAAAGGAGAGAATATGACAATACGTAATTTTGAAAGATGGGTCAAGGGGTGCTCGCCGCTAAACTGCTGGCTAGCTAAAGGAGCCTAGTCTGCTGGTAAAACACTGTCGCACTACGGAAGAAAAATCAAACTCAAAATTGACGCAGGATTTGGTCTAGAATCATCATATATTTCAGAAGACATCGGCAGTATCAGTGAGTGGCCAGTATGTATGTAAAATATTCAGGTCACTAGATCTCAAAGCTAATTTTAACGGATTCAAGCAGAGTATCTTGTCAATATCCCCTATTACATAAAGAATGTAAGTTACGTCCCAGCTTTTCTGGGTTCTTAATCAGTTTCTGGCATTTTTTAACAACATTACCGTAAAAACGAGGATTAGAAGTGCCCTTAGTAATAAGCTGTTTGCGAGAAACGCCTTATTTAGATATTAAAAAATATTCATATCTGTTATAAAACTTCTTAAAGGTATTCAACAACTTGTGAAATCTGTAACCCTGTTGTAAAAGTATTGCTGTGATAGTAAGGTTACGTTCATTAAAATCGTCAAGAAAAGAACAAACACGTGCGAATCGTACTAGTTGAGAAATTTACACCCCGTATGATGAAGCTTGAGGAACGTCGCCGTCAAGAAAAGGGAAATTAGTTATAGTGAAATCAAAATCACCCCTTTTATCATATATTTTAGTTTTTATTTTACCAGCGTCAATAATGATAGTTAGATCCAGAAAAGGGCAGTATTTGGAATCATTGTTAGCTCTTGTGGGTAAATAATGTCTACATAATCTAAAAACTGTCAATAGTAAGGATATCGTCAATATACCTGCTGTTATCATTGAAAATAGAAATGAGATTATCACTATTTTGTATGGTTCCGGTTGAAGTTTTTTCATGAAGTCTCGTTCGCAACAGAACAGAAAAAGATCTGCAATGATAGGTGCACAATTTGTACCCTTGGGAATACCTATGACCTGTTGATAAATAGTGTTGCCAAAACGAACAAAAATGTTGTTCAGCAAAAGATTGAGTGCATTAATCATATCATCTCATGTCCTGGAACAATAATTATTGTATATAATATTAGAGAAGAATCCTTGCGTTTTGTTAGAACAAATGAACTGCAAACCAGAAAATTTAAAAGGCCATTTAATAAGTTGTCCCAATTTTGATTTAATCAACTTATGTGGAAGGGTAGAAAAAAGTGTGGAAAAATCATAACTGTCGATGGAAGAGACTGGTCTGTGAATAGATTGTAGTTTATCCAAAACTTCAATTGAATTTTTTACACACCAAAAGTAATGTACACCAGAATTTTGATACGTTAATAACCAACTCCTTTAAACAAGTAAGTGAACTAGTTAAATGGATGGATAAATTAGTAGTAGAGCACTTCCTAGATGCCGAAATAAAACGATGTTTGAAGGGATTTTTGTGAAGCTTAGGAATCCAGTACATGGTAGGCAAGGTGTTATCTTTAGGTTGAACTTTAAGCATTTCCGTATCCTTATAATGTTGTTGGGTTAACGTTTTTTCGTCCCAATTGGTACGTCTGAAAGTTATTGACTTGTCCAAATCGTATTGTTTGACATTGATATAATATTTCTTTCAAACGATAGCAACGTTGTTGGAAGCCTTGTCAACAGGTACAAACACAAATTTTTTAACCAATAATGCTTCATAAATCCAACGAGAAATGAATTTACATGTGCTTAAAAGACAGACAAACGGACTACCATATCCCCGTTCTGATACCGTGGGAGATAAAAAGGCTGTTATAATGCGGTATCTTAATGAATTGGCTAACAAAATTGATGTAGCTTTGTTTGACAATTAGCAATGACTTTCGCTCAAACCGATGCTAGGGGCTGTCTTGATCTTTTTATGAGGTGTGAGCAAAGTTCATTATTGAAGGCTTTATTGCGACTTCAAGATGAAGAACAACAATAAAAGCGTTGTTCCATTGCTTTTTTATACCATGCATTCGTAGAGACCTTGTCTCATGGGCATTTACTTCTTGATTGGTTATAAATATGGAGAGATTATGCTTATGTTAAGTAAGCATATTTTTCGAATTCAGTAGAAATTTTTGCTTATGTCTGCATTTTACTTTCTGCTCCAACCTACGTAATATCTGGTCACAAACTTCAATAACAACAGGGTCCTTGTAATTTATCTTTATGTGTGTCTTCTTTTTTTTCTTTTCTGTTCCGTTCTCATGTGGTGTCCTTGTTTCTTGGTGTTTCAGATGTTGCCGTTGTCCCTCGATTGCTCCGTTCGATTCTCACTTACTTTTATGTACGTTACATAAAAACGTTGTCGTTTTCTGTGTAGATTTTATTTGATGTATAGTACATTTGTAATGGGATGTTTTCTAGTCATTATCTCCATATCCTTGGAGTTTGTCAGATGGTAAGATTTGCTCTTTTTTTCTAAAGTCCAATTTTTTTTTCTCCTTTCTATCATCAGTTATGAATATTATATCTCTCCTCATAAAATTTTCGTGTGATCGGGGACTTTTCATTTCCAGGTATCAGTGTTTATTTAAACTACAAGTTCAAGGTAAGTATATATGTTGATAAGTATAGAATGCAGGTTAATTATGATACGAAACCGAAACGGATTTTAATCAACCTTGTGTACCAAACTGTTCTAATTTCTTGAACAATCCAATTTTGAGTATTCTTCACAAATGTTCTTTGGTCAATATGCCTGAAATAATTCCTAGATCATCAAACAAATTAAAAATCTTACATTGTTAAAATAATTTGAAGGTTGAAATTCTCTCTTTACTTCAGGACTTATTTCTAAAAGATTTCTATACTTTCAGTGATGGGGATATAACAATAAAAATTTTCCTTGTCCTTAGCATTAATACTCCCTGCATTGTTGGATAAAAGGTTCTCCCGAAACCGTCCTTATATTTTATTGTAAAGAGAGCAAAGTTGTATTAGAACAACCTTGACTAATAAATAATTTAAATTCCATTGAATATACACAGAATAGTGGCTTTGCTGACTTCAAAAGCAGACCAAAAAGTAATAAATAACAAAAAATACCGAAATTACTGTTAATTTATTTTCTGCATATGCGCATTTCGACAACTTATGTCTCATCAGTGCAGATAAAACGAAAACATTTGGAAGTCCATTAATCGAAATCGTGTAAAAACTGATGGAGAACAAATATCCAAAAGGATCTAAATAGAAAAGCAAAAATTCAGCTAAGGACAGAGCTATGCATGAGGGAGATACTCCTTAAGTTAACAGTAGTAAGAAATACAAGTAAGCTTGAAGTCTGAATGAGCTGACAATTACACAAAATGAAGTAATAAAGAGAAAAATCAGTTGCATCAAAGATCATTGAGAAACGATGAATGAGATTCAGATACTGCTTGAGCGAGGGATTTTCATATGCTTCTTCTAGAGGGAGGATCATTATTACTATTTAAAAGAATCGATGGTGTTGTTTTTATTACGGAAAATTGGTCTTCTGCAACTGAAGAGGATAATCTGTTTAACTGCTCTTAGAGAGAATTTCTGATGTTCCTATTGGGAAGAATTGTTGGAGCTTCTACAGGGAGTAAAAGCCCTATTACTTCTAGGACGGTCTAAATTACTTCTATTAGAAGCAGTTGTTTTTGATGTTCATGGAGAAAAGAATCTGTCGCTAATACTTTTTGGGATAATTGCTGACACTTAAACCAAAGAGGAGAATCCATTTTACTGTTAGTGAAAGAAAAACAATTACAGCTGCAGATAGATCAAAAACTGTTGATAGCCACAAAGATGGTCATATGTGCTAAGACGATGGAATAGAACCACAATATCACCACTTCATTTGCGTATGTAATTAAATGTTTTTGTCAAGGCAGGATAACAGTAAACACCTACAGTGGCCGAAAATGACAATCTCGTGTAACAATCCACAGGGGAACTGCACTAAAAAAAACCATAACAGACTATAGACAAACACATATAATGATAGGAACTCAGGATAGTACCGGCACCAGCAAAGGCTAGGTTTAAGGTAGTAGACCTAGGTTAAGGGACATAACTCTTAAAAATCATAGGTGAGTTTGTTGAAATCATTTTCATAAACAGATTCTAAGCCTCTGAGTAACATAGATATTTTTTATTCTTTTTCACGTCAATGCTTAAAAAGCATTGATGAAACTAACTATTTCAAACGTCTTACTGATTTAAAGAGTTATCTCCCTTAACCTAGGTCTACTACCTTAAACTGTTTATGGGTACCCAAACCTCCCGTTTTATACGAATAAAACCCAATACAGGTAGAAAACTAACTCTATGACCACTATCTTGAAAAAGAAAAGAATATGACAAGGTAATTTAGAAGGATGGGTCAGAGTGCTTGCCGCTAAACTGCGATGAAGGGTAAATCAATACACTACTGTAATATTAGATAACTGGATACATTACTAACAATATAGAAATAAGGGCTCGAGTTATCAGAGTACCTTTCTAAAAACGTGTGCTACTGTATACAGGAGAAGAAATTATTTAATATGTGTTTTGCTTCTTCATTTCATAATGATGCATCGGGGTATATAGTTGTACATCTGCTGTTACATAACGACAAATCCTGAAATATCTGACTGTAGTATTGACAGGAAAACAGTAAAATGTCAGTGAGAAAGTGATAATGTAGAGTTCTTGATCACATTCAACTGAAAGCTGGGAAAAGGTCTGAATACTCATAAATATTTAAGGATTCAATGTGAATTCAAGAAAAAGTCAGTGTGAATGTTCAAAACGTCAGATTCAAAATAAGTCGATGTGAATGTTTATACTGCTACTACTACTGCCCGATACAAATAAATTTGGAATAGCCCAATCAAAAAATATTTTGAAGAAAGCTATCGGAATTTCTTGAATGTTATGCTCTCCAAGTAGTCAGTTAGCATGTTCAAACTGATCAATGTTGGAACACATCACTAGGAATTCAAAGTGCAGGAAAATAATATGAAAATTCAAGATGCCATGACTTCCGAATGACAATATTCAAATGTAGAACAAGTGAGTCGGTACCTTATTCAACTTTATTTAAACGTCAATTGTCTCGAAGAAGACATGGCATATCAGTAGGGATAGAGTGTCTTCGTCTTAGGCTGGTCAGTGGAAATGTTAACAAACAACGGCAGTAGAATACCGAAGGAACAAAGGAGGGAAATCCACAAAAATCGAAGTCCAAAGACATGGCAAAACAAGAACACAGAAAACAATGGCGCCAGACACAAAACAATGACGTTAGACAGACACAAAGCACAGAAATAGAAATCACAACATTCAAAAAAAGTATGAAATGCTTGAAAATAAGTCATTCGAAAAAAATTGTAGGAATATGATATGAAAAAGAAAGGAAGGGGGTAAATGTCATGTTGATTAACAAATCAGTCTCATTACTTATGCAATTTTAAGTAAAATTACAGTAACCCGGTATTTTGTTATTTACCACATTATAAATATATTTTTGAAAACAAATATGTATTAAGTCGTCAATATGGCCTCATGTAAAAACTTAATTTACAGTCACTTTTGTATTTTGTTATTTATTTAATAAATGATTCCAAGCGTAATTATCGTTGTAAGTTTATTATGCTGGCGGACTTTGATGATAAATATACAGAAGTGGTTCTACTGTAAAGAAACAATGGTAGTAGAATACCGAAGGAACAAGGGAAGCGATGACTACAAAAATCGAAGTCCAAAGACATGGCAAAAACGGCAACAGAGAAAAACAAAGACAAAACAAGGACGTGAGACAGCTACAATACATGGAAATAAAAAGATAACCGCCTAAGGCCCTTATATGTGAACTCCCATGAAAACCGGGAGTGACATCAGGTGCTCCGGAAGGGTAAGCATGTACTGCTCCGCTAGCGGCACATGTCACAATGTCGAAAACCTTAACAGTGTCTGTGGCTAAAAGTTTAAGATTCAGACCCTATTTCCCACTACAAGTTTTTACTTTATCTGCACTGAGTATACTTTGTTATGAATTTACATAATGCATAATTTAATCTACAGCTTAATTTATCTAGGCGAACGGTACTTCCAATCACTCATGGTAAGTAACGTTACTTTTGGCCGTGTCATACCTTCAATTATGCAATATCAGTACAATATAATATACCCAAGGGCGTCTATCGTAGATTGACGGTCAAAAATGAAGACGCCTGTAAACGTATATTTATGACCGTCAAATAAAGATATCCAAATAAGGTACGGCTATTGCGATCTGAATGCAACCATGCAATTTTGACGACAACTACATACACATATTACAAGTTATTACTAAAACATTAAAAGTGGCTTATTACATATTAAATTATCAATCATGGTATTGGGTTTAATTAATTTATAGTTTGTGTCCCACATGTGCAAAAAACCACACCAATTTTTACCTTGAAACAAAAACATTTAACAGGAGTCTTAACAATGAAGACTACCTATTTATTATTTTGAATGCAAAATGTATGCCTGTCACGCCATTTGTTATTTTATTTTCCAGGTAAGAGTCTATATTTACACAAGTTTTCAAGGTTGGTAGTTATGATATGAAACCGATATGAAACTGAAATTGCCATATTAACCTTTCGTTTAATGGCATATAATTATATTCTAAACTATTTGCATCAATAATAAATATATGCAATGCGTCTTAACATGTGCGATATAGGAATACATAATACACAATGGAGGGATATGGGTAAATGCACATTAGACAAAGTCTCTACAAATACATGGTAAAACAAAGCAATAGAACAATGATTTGATTGTCGTTTTTCATCTTGGAGTCACCATGAGGCTTTGTTCATATCTCATAGTAAGTACAAACCGGCCCCTAGCACCGGTTTTAACCGAATTCATATGTAATCAGTTAAGGACAGAGCATCAATAGCAAATTATTGCTTTCAAAGAATGAATTATGGAGCAGTAAACTAATACAAGATATGCCTGATGCATATATATTATATACGCAGTGTGATGGTACAGGTAGAGTCGGTGGAATTGGCACTATCACTACGAGTCGCGCTAGCGAAGAGTAGTGATGCGAATCATTCAACCGACGAGACCTGATACAGTAATGTTGTACCATCACATCTTTGTTCATGATATGTTTATCTAACATTTATACAATAAAAATATTTTTTATTCACGCGGCACAACGTTATTTTGTAGTTTTAGTCGAGAAACTACTTGATGCTTGCCGTGACGTCTTGCTTTTGTTGACGTGGATATGTTACAGTGAATTTTTAAAATCAGTGATTTTGTAAAATCCCTGAAATAATTAGTGATTTTGTAAAACCACTGACCATTTTAGTGATTTTATAAAATCCCTGAAATTGTCAGGGATTTTGTAAAATCCCTGAAATTCTTGTTAGGGATTTTACAAAATCACAAATTAATAAAAAGAATGTCAATTTTTTCATATAAGATGTTTGTGTATCTAAATAAATTTTCAAATATAAGTAATTATTAAAGGCATAGAAAATTGAAATATATTACCAGATCTTGCACAAAATTTTACTAACCTAAATCCTGTAATTTATATAAAACTGCATTTAAAAAAAATTGTCAAACATTTCTTATTGATTTCAATGAAATTTGCACAATTATACTGGGAATGATGTGCAGTTGTTAATTTAGACAATATTCTTACCCATTGATTTAAAATAATTCAAAATTCATTATATTCCTTACTTATGTAGATTTGGCCTAAAATAACGAAATATTTGACATTTTATATAACAAATGCAATTTTAAAACCTGAGATAATCATTCTGTAGAGAAATGAAAAGTCTGTTATTCACCTGTTTTATTGGTCATAAACCTTAAGAGTAAAAACTTGATTTAGACATAAATAAACACAGTCCAAAAGTTAATTCAGTAAGGTCCCAAATCATAGATTTATCAGAAGTTATTTATATTGTATCTGGGTAGACAGTCAAATCAAGTTTCACTTTAATAAAACTGTTTTCGATTTCAGCTTTCCAGGATAAAATATTTCATGAAATTTAGTGCAAAATGCACTCTCACTGCATTTACACATTCTTGTTGTTTCCAGACCAGGATTTTATGATTTATCTTAGAAAACTGATTTATATCTTTTACAAATTTCATTTTATAAAATAAAATCCTGGATTTTTTATCCCAACTTTCTTCAACATTCAGCATAGACGGTGAGTTTTATGTTTTATTTTGTATCATTAATGAAAAAATGATGTAAACTTTGAAGAAAATGACCATAATATGGTTAATATCAAATTAACATTTTTTGGAAGCGGTTGAAAAAAATCGAAACATCTAGAAATACAAATTTCGTACAAGTTAATAGTAGTTGCATGTTTTCTCCTATATCTGTTGATAGCTACATATTTGTTTTTATACTTTTAAGTTTCACTCTCTTTCATGCTTGAAGAAGTTTTCAAGAAAAGAAAAAAAATTACCTCCTCGTTCGTAATATTGATTCCACAGCCATATTGCATTGAACTTTAAATATCTGAAATTCTGAATAATTAAAGACTTCAAGTTTAGTCATATTAATTACAACTATTGAAATTTTAATGTTTTTATCTAGAGTCATGATATCTGATAGATCTAACTTAATCTGCTAAATACTTTAAGCTTTCTGTTTGTTATTAAATATCTGATAATAATTTTACAAATTCCCTAAATATGACCAGGGAATCAGTAAAATAATGATTGATTTTTTTCAGTGATTTTGTAAAATCCCTGGTTTTAATTAGGGATTTTACAAACCCACTGACCAATTTAGTGATTTTACAAAATCCCTGAATTTTCAGTGATTTTACAAATTCCCTGATTTTACAAATTCACTGTAACAGATACACGCGCTACGTTGCGCCTTTCTTTTATCACCCCAGTGTGGTGATACAACTTTTTGCGTCAGACACACTTTACTAAGTATTATTTCTACCGTTTTTCATTATAAAAACACTTGTAATGGTAGATAAAAACTTTCACCAACGCAGTAGTCAGTACTTTGGTGCTGACCCGAAGGCGACTTTATTTGGAAACTTGCAATATCTGATTTTTTTTTTTTTTTTTTTTTTTTTTTTTTTTTTTTTGAAAACTAAGGTGTATCTTCCTCGTGCCTCATGCAAAGCTCTGTCCTAGGCTTATTTTGGCTTCCCATTTAGATCATATTGGTTATTTGTTCTCTGTCAGTTTTTAAACATATCTGAGTTTGTGGTCTTTCAAGTATTTAGATTTTATCTGTACTAAAGAGAGAGACACCAGTTGTCTAAATGGCCATATGCAGAAACAAAATTCACAGTAAGTTCGGTATTTAGTCATTCATTTTGAAGATAAAAATAATACTTTTGAAAACAAGTCCAAGTGACTCCTTAGTGATCAATAATATTTAGTTTCCTTTGAACCTTAGCAAAACTAAATCTGCATGCAGTACAGACCATGATAGAATCCAAAACAACAATTGTGTTCTCTTTTCGACCAAATGGTTTCTGAAAATTTCTCGCTTACTTTTTGTATTGGTCCTATGTCGGCATTGACTGTTTGTATTGAACTAAAGAACAAGACTACTAAAAATGGGAATGAACAATGCTCTTTTTTCGGAAGTCCAACAATGTCAAAATTTAAGCATCAGCAACATATAATGGTCAAGGCTGGCGAACATCTGGTTTTTCAGAGAGAAACCAAAGATATGATCTTACTCCTTCTAATGAATTTTGGCTAACTCTGTGAGACATGACAGTCTGGATTAGGAAAAGGACCCGAAATTCAATAAGCACTGCGATTTGTTTCAAGTTTACAAGAACAGTTTATTAAGGACTACAATTTAGTACTACACCTAGGATGAAAATACAAACATTGTCGAATAGTGTCTGACAATAAGTGAATATTAAAAATGTGTATGTTGCTCGTCAAGGAATCCATTGGAATACTAATATACAGCAGATTGTTGATTTCCCCCAAAGATCAATTATATAAACTCTTGCAAGTTTAACATATTTACTTTTATGCTTTAAAAGGTGATACTATAAACGGGTTATTGGATTTGGTTTGTTTCTATTGATTTATTCACTTTTTTTACCTTTTTGGGCCATTTAGGGCTTCCTATATGGTGTGAGGTTCCTCACTGTGTTGAAGACCGTACGGTGACCCCTAGATGCTTTGTTTTGGGGTCGTTTTAACCTGGATATGGGATGTTGTCTTCTTGACATTTACCACATTTCCTTTCTTTTTCATATTGATGGCTTTTGCTCGTACCGGTGCCAAGTCCGGCTGTCCCGAGTTCCTATCGTTGTTTACGTTTGTCTTTTGTCTTATTTGTGTTTTTCCTGTGTAGGTCCCTGGCAGATTGTGGCATGTAATTATAGTTTTTAGCCATGTTTCCTGTTATCCCTTTTATTTCATTTACCAATGCACATTTAGCTTTTATTGTTGGCATACTTTGTTTATTTTTATTATCCTAAGTAATCAGATACCACCAATTCTGCTTGCATACTAGATGTATTGCTGTAGTCATTCGGCTACATTTACAACATAGTGCATTTTACCATGGAAACAATCCATAGTAACCGTCCGCATTCAATAATCTTAAAAATGAATCGACTTTTATTTTTTAAGAACATTATTGTATTATTTCTATTAGTTAAAACACACTTCATGCACTTAAATGTAAACCTTAATTTTGTAACAAAACTGTGTAATGAATCGCTATACAGATCTATGTATGATCAGGCTGATCCAAAATTATTGTGCAAATTTTTCTTTGAAATTTAAAGGTCCCTTTTCTAGGTAATTATGACATTAACTATTGATTTGTATCTAGAATGAATGAAAAGATAAAACTGTCGAAATACCAATCTGTGGGACTGAAATCTTCTGAAATTTTGGTATTATTTTTAAATAATAGTGTATATGTGATCAGACAGCTAGACGGGACGGTATCAGGTACACATACATACTACGGAGGAAAGGGGTGCACCTTCAACGTGTAAGTTTTCTTTTTTAAAACTGCAAAATTAGCTGCAAAATCTCTAAGAATAAATGGAATAAACAGCAAACACTTCTCTTTTATTCTTGAAGTACTTTTGAAGCGTGTTAACATTTGGCAGTAACAATCCCTTGATTCTAAAGCAGGGCTAGCATAAAGTTTACTATGAACCAGAGAAGTGAAAATATAAATTCCTTTTTATAATTCTCGCAAGTGCAAAAACTGACACTTGATATTACTTCAGTCAAACACAACAAAGACTCCCTTGTCACAACAACTTAGGGAGCAACCAT
>MJUU01066577.1:18203-44871 GCA_002080025.1 Modiolus philippinarum
CCCCCCCCCCCATAAAAATCAAATGGTTGCTCCCTTAGATTTTCCAGGTAAAGAGTTAATATACGTTTACCTATTTATTCAAATATGAAACCGATATGAAACTGAAATTGCCATTTTAACCTTTCGTTTACTGGCATATAATTATATTATAAACTTTTTACATCAATAATAATAAAACTTTTGCGTGCATCTTGTGCAATTGTCCTAACATGTACGATAATGTTTACAAAGTCAATTCTAGAGCGGTTAACCGATGGGAGATGTGTCTGATTCAAACTTTCATTAAGAACTTAAACTGTCCTATACATATATTTTAGGAAACAAGTCAAGTTGTCGCTGTTGTGATCAATAACATGTACGACATGAGATTAACCTCATTTGCTTGTGGTGGAATCACATTTATAATAGAAAAAAGAAGGGAAACGGGGAATGTGTCAAAGAGACAACGACCCAAAGGGGAGTAATAACAACTCAAAGCCACCACAAGATCTTCAATGAACGGTGAGAAAACCCCACACCCAACGGCAAGCATTTTTTAACAAATCCAAAAGAATAACTTATCACATGGTTTCTTAAAGTTCTCACTCACTTTTCAAATAGGTCATGTTGCTGCCATATTACATTAAGTGGAGCATATGATACATATTGTAAAAAATTAAATTCAAAAACAATATTTACCAAAGTTTGTTCCAGAAGGCCAACAATAGTCTACTGATTTAGGCATCAACATGATATTATTTTTTGCACTTGTGGCCAAATCGGTTATTTTTTCCTACAGTTAGAAATAATTGTAAATACGTCCTTTATTTGAAGTTTGCTATAGATCAAACTCTTAGAGACGGGTCTGTCTGCAATCGCACCGAAATTGCAAAATGATTTATTTTTTCCGAATTTGATTCAAATTTCATTAACAAGTTCCTAACGATTACAATTTACCACTACAACCATTTTGAAAAAAGTACAAACATTGTCGTGCGTTGTCTGGCAAAGTAAATTAATATTTCAAAGTGAACATCGCCCGTCGAGGAATTCATTACAATACATGGATGGTCGCTATTCAAAAACATAACTTTTAACAAGGCCCTCTCATGTATTTCATATTTACATATGTATTTAATAGGTGATATTAACGATTTACTTACACAACTTTAGCTTTTAATGTAGGTACTTTGTTCATTATTTTCATCCAAATAACCAGATTCTTTCAATTCATCTTGATATGCATACTACGGGTATTGCCTAAGTCGTTGGCAAAACTTGCAATAGCGTGCATGTCTACATTCAATACAATTCTTTAATATTAGCATTTAAACGATTTAAATGGAAGAAGTTTATTGTATAATTTCTATGAATTTAATCACACACGGTGCACTTTAATGTAAAACTTATTCTTAGTAATGAAACTGTAATGAATCACAAATTGATCCAATACATGATAAAGTTTATCCAAGAATTAATGTGCATGATTTTCATTGAAACTTAAATATACTTGTTCTTAGTATTATTAAGTACATTGCCTTTTGATGTTTCGTCTTCCAAATGCACAGCAAACACTTACGCTTTACTGAAACAACGACAGTAAAATACCGAAGGAACAAAGAGTGGTGTTTGCAAAAATTGAAGTCCAAATACATGGCAAAAACGAGAACACATATCACAATGAAGTTAGAAAGCTACAAAGCACAGAAATTTAAAAAAAACACAACATTTTAAACTAAGGCCGTCGTAGTGTGAACTCCAATGAAACTGACAGTGACATCAGTGTCCACCTCCATTTATCTAAAAGTGTTCACAAAAACTAAATTTAAAGACAGTAGTATATTGTTTGCAATTTGAAACATTTTACAATATTCTGTCCACATGCCAACCTTTGGTTTAAAGTCAAATAATGAATTACCTTACGTTATGTGTGTAGACAGGGCTTTATTCATGCCAATATCGAAAAACACTTTTTGCAAAATGTAGCCACATTGTCAGTACATCGGCCGACGAATACCGAAGCAAAAATGATGAACAAGAACGCCACAAAAATAATGTACTAGCAGAGTGAACCACTACAAAAACTGAGGTATCATCAGTACTCCGGAAGGGTAAGCATGATCTGTTCCATGCGTGGCACCCGTAACACTGCCACGGTCGATGTTTGTCAGTCCGGTAATAATCTCTGGATTTACCCAAAGTTATCTATTCTTAATAGAAACATTGTAACGGTTTGTCAAATCATGATGACGACGGTAACAATTGCAACAGTGACTGAACATACCCTTGATATATAAGCATTTGAGACAGTAATTTCGCTCCGTTGACAAAATCGCTGTACAAACTATAGGCATGGCAAAAGCGAATGAGTTGTGAAATGAAGACGCCATGTGCCCACCACTATTAAGCTGAGTTCTCGGGGTACAGTTTAGGTAAGAAGAGTTCGCGTATAATTTGTTTAGTACGGTTGGATAAGGTTAAGCAAACTTTAAGAAAAGTGTAAACAAATTTCTTATTTTAAGTAACATTGGATAACGTTTTGTCCCTGTTCAGGATAATTTTTAGGCACAGTTTTTGATCTTTGAACATATACTTGTACCTAAACATTACCCTGCTTAATAGGGGTGGTGCCGTATGCCAGATATGTGAGAGGCTTATTTCATTAAGTATTAATGTGATTTGCTATCTTATTTTCCATACATAGAATTTGATCTTTGGGTTTTTCTGGTGATAAATGTTTTAAATGGTGTAGTTAGGTGTGAATATCATGGTAATAAAAAACAAAATACCAAACTTATTGTTAATTTATTTTTGCATATGCGCATTTCGATAACTTATGTCTCATCAGTGCAGATCAAACCAAAACATTTGGAAGTCAATAAACCAAAAACTTATTAAAGCTGATAGAGATCAAATGACCAAAAGGATCTAAATAGAAAAGCCTAAATTCAGCTAAGGACAGAGCTATGCATGAGGGAGATGCTCCTTAGTTTTATACAAGTTTTTGTAAAATTTAGTTATTGCAAGTTTCAATACAATCGGTTTTCAGTCAGCACCGAGGTATTGACTACTGGGTTGGTGAATACCCTCGGAGACTAACAGTCCACTAGCAGAGGCATCGACCCAGTGGTAATAATAAACAAAATACCGAACTTATTGTTAATTTATTTTCTGCATATGCGCATTTGGACAACTTATGTAAATGTGAAAATCAGTCAACAGAACACAGACATTCAAATATATTGGTATTTTCATAACAACGCGAATACAAAATTTCATTCGACATACAGAAGAGTTAATTAGTGGCTCTGTAGATCAACATCTTTTTTTTTTTGCCTGGGACAGTGTCGAAATGTTCATATTGTGCACTTAATTACATAATTATGTCGTGTTATTTTATTCTGAGTGTTAGGGAAGAGCAAATAAAAACATCATAAATAGCCAGATCGTAGTAATACAATGATACACTGAAGTCTCATTGAATTAGTTCGATTCTTAAACAAAAACTATGGTATATTTTTTTATATTTTCTATATTGATGTGACATTTGGTTGTCGTTTATCGTACGAGGCTGAGCTGTTTTTATATCAAGGAAATATATGCAAAGTTTAAAACTCTGGGTACTCTAAATTTGATTATAAGAAGAGTATAGATCATCGATGTGAAATGAATTACAGCATGAGAAGAAAGTGGCCATCAAGGTTATTATACGTGAAGTCAGAACAGGAAACACCAACAATGCCTGAAACTTTCGATAACAGGTCACAAACAAATACACATACGAAAAACAAAAGACAAACTAAAGAGTAATCTAGGAACTTAGTATAGTGGGATTCGATTGAATTTGGTGCAGACACAAGCAAATTGATTTATTCTTAATTCGAACATAAAAAAGGTTTTGGATATCAGGGAATTCTTAATTTGATTATAAGAAAGGCATTGACAATCGCTTTATTATGAATTCGAACGTGAAAATTTTAAGACATCAGGGTTTTCTAAGTTCGATTACAAGAAGGACATGGATCATTTACTTATAATGAATTTGAACATGAGAGATCATGAGAAGATTTTAGACATCACGGTATTCTAATTTTTTAAAAGAAGTTTTGCTATTTTGGGCACTCGAAATACGTTCGAAATATGTTCGAAGCGAACATAAGAAAGACATAGACATGTGGAGTTCGTAAAATGATTCCGCCTGAAAGAAATGTATGCTCTCTATACATTACAGTTATGGTTAACTTTTCTGGAGAGAATAGCTCATATCTCATATCTCACTATCATATTTTCAATTTTTTCTAGTCATTTCCAAGAGTGATTCTTGCCATTCTGTTTATAGTGCCCACATCTCTTGTTTTATTATGCCAAGTTTTCTTGCAACTGACTCGATGAGTTGTTTATATGTTGTAATTGTCTTTGATGAGTCCAGATGACAGCAGTTGTAAGAACACTTTGCCAGTTAATTTTATAAGAAAAAGAAGGGAAACGGGCAATGTGTCAAAGAAACAACGACCCAAAGGGGAGTAATAACAACTCAAAGCCACCATAAGATCTTCAATGAACGATGAGGAAACCCCACACCCAACGGCAGGTCGGAGTTGGCCCCTAAATAAAGAGTAATCAAGTTCAGCGATATAAATTTATGTTTGTTTAACAACCCCGCATCCATGAACAAGAGAGAAGATACATGGATACTGTTACTTGACATTAAGCAATGGATTCCGCTCAAACCGGTGCCAGGAGTCGTTTTTAATTTACTATGAGGTATGAGCATAGCTCATCGTTGAAGGCCTCATGTTGACAATAAAAGCATTGTTCCATTGCTTGATTCAATCGCGTATTTGTAGAGACTTCGTCTCATGTGCATTTACTCCATATCCTTTCATTGTTTATTTGAGGTATTGAGGAATAGTTATTATCTACATGTAAGCAAAACGTTATCTAACTCTTACAAATGTCTGTGCTTACATTGTAGAAAATGTTGACATTATAAAGGTTTGTATTAGTGGTTATGATTAGAACCCAAAGTGTTAAATACTATTCGTGATGTTTATATTCCTGCTGACCCACAAAAAAAATGTTATCAACATCGGCAATGATTGTCCTCTTAAATCACTGATAGATATAGTCGGAAATAAAGCATGAACGGTGATTCTAGAAACTGTTAAGAATAGACGTCATGTTCCTTGCAAAGATGTGTTTCTTTCTGTTTCAAACATCTTTATTCCAGTTATAAACATAAATAGATTCCAATTTCAAGAATTTGACAAAAATCGAAGCAATCAATGTCCTTCATCAAAGTCAAATTAAGTGTTGATCAACATGTGATAAGAAATTGAATTTTAAATTTATAGCTATGCAAATAACCATATTATATATTAGCTTACTTTTGACTTTAGTACATTTCAGTAACAAATATATAATTATTACGTAAACATGCTTCAGACAACCAACAGCAAAATTATTATTATTTTAAATAATAGAAAAAAGAAGGGAAACGGGGAATGTGTCAAAGAGACAACGACCCAAAGGGGAGTAATAACAACTCAAAGCCACCATAAGATTTTCAATGAACGGTGAGAAAACCCCACACCCAACGGCAGGTCGGAGTCGGCCCCTAAATAAAGAGTAATCAAGTTCAGCGAAATAAACATCATCCTAGACTCCTATAGATATAAAGTAAACTAACTAGAAAAAAGACAAGACACACAAAGGCTTAATAAATTGCCTGACTTAGGACAGGCGCAAATACACTTTTTATATCAAAGTCGCTGTGAGGTCTCCAATATTGTGCATGTTAGGGAGCAGCCGTCTGATATTTTAGATGTGACCTAAGCTTACAATTATTCCATTGCCAATTTATTTTTATTAGCTCTTTGCAGTTGTTTTTCTTTGAACTCTCTGTAAACGTCTGTTAGTTCCATAAATACTTCATGCAAAACATATTTTTGATTCGCTACCAACGCCAACCATCATAGTTTCGCTTTGATCTGCACTAAAGAGACATAAGTTGTCAAAATGCGCATATGTAGAAACTAAATTCGCAGAGACTTCGGTATTTTGTTATTTATTATCACTGGGCCGATGCTACTGCTTGTGCACTGTTAGTCCACGAGGGTATGCACCACAACCCAGTAGCTAATACCTCGGTGCTAACCGAAAACTAATTTTATTTGAAAACTTGCAATATCTAAATTTGAGTTTAAAAATTAAGGAGTATCTCCCTCCCACATAATTCTGTCCTTAGCTGATTTTGGCCTTCCTTTTAGATCCTATTGGTAATTTGTTCTCATATTACGGTTTATTGATTTCCAAATGTTCTGATTTGATCTGCACTAAAGAGACAAAAATTGTCGAAATGCCCATATGAAGAAATTTGGTATTTTGTTATTTATTACCACTGAGCCTGGTGGACTGTTTGTCCCAAAGGGTATTCACCAACCCATTAGCCAGTACAATTTCTATAGTATTGCAAGGATGTATTGTAGGGGTGTTCATGGATAGTGACAAATCGAGTGTAAAATTAACTTAAAAGTTATTATTCTAATTTTAGCCTTTTTTAGTTTTCCTATGTTTTTTTAAAGGTCTTTATTACATAACATCCAATAATAAAGTCTATACAATAAGCGGAAATATATTTGGGTCAATGTCCTGTTGATGCAACTTTTTATTACCTCTTGGCAAGAGAAATTGCTATTATTTTTTGGAATGTCCCTAGCCGTTTTTTATTTACTGCAAATAAACAATGTCATATAGTGTACTTTTAGAAATATATTATTTTTATAATTTTAGTCATATTTTAGACCTTAACGCTGGAGTAGATATTTAGTACAAGGTTCTGTTGGATATTTAAATTTGGTATGAACGGAATGCATAAAATGTAACATATATATTTAATTTTTATACAGTTCATTCATTTGGTTACAATATATTTCTACTCCTTTATACTATATATGTGGCATGATACTCCTGAAATGGCAATTTGCCTTTACAAAAGAAAAGACCACGCTATAGTTTTTGTGGAGGTTCATAATGATAGTTTTGTAGTATTATGGCGTTCTTGTTCGTTTTTGTGTGCTTGTTTTGTCTTTGTCATGCTCTCTGAATTCATGTTTGATAAAACTAAGCAATGGAATTACGCTTTTATCTTCATCTTGAAGACTGAATACCCTCGGGGACTTACAGTTCACAAGCAGCGACATAACAAAAACCGACGCTACTGTGAATTTAGTTTCTTCAAATGCGCATTTCGACAACTTATGTCGCTTCATTGCAGATAAAATCAATACATAAACCTTTATATGTGTAAAATATGATAGAGAACAAATTACCAAGAGGATCTAAAGAAGAAGGCCAAAATCAGCTAAGGACAGAGCTATGTGGGAGGGAGATAATCCTTAGTTTAAAAAAAAAATCTTAAATTTAGATATTGGAAGTTTTCAAATAAAATCGGTTTTCGGGTTAGCACCGAGGTACTCTAGCTACTGGGTTGTGTGGACTACCAGTACACCAGCAGTTTCTGCATATGCGCATTTCGACAACTTATGTCTCTTTTGTGCAAATCAAAGTGAAACCATGTTGGCAGGGTTGGCTTTGGCAGCGAATCAAAAATATGTTTTTCATGAAGCACTTATGGAACTAGCTTACGTTTATAGAGAATTTTTTTAAAAGTTCAAAGTGCAAATAATTGTGAGCTTGGATCACCTCCAAAATATCAGACGGCTGCTCCCTAACATGCACAATATTGGAGACCTCACAGCGACTTTGATATGAAAAAGCGTAATATTTGAAATAAAAATAATTTTACTGTTGGTTGTCTGAAGCATATTTACGTAATAATTATATATTGTTTATTGAAATGTAAAAAATCAAAGATAAGCTAATATATTATATGGTTATTTGCATACCTATAAATTTAAAATTCAGTTTCGTAGAATAAAGCCACTAGACTTATCATATGTTGATCAACATTTAATTTGACTTTGATGAACATTGATTGCTTCGATTTTTGTCAAATTCTTGGAATTGGAATTGGAATCTATTTATTTTATAACTGGAATAAAGAAACACTTCTTTACACGACGAGACTGACAAGTAGCATGACGTCTTTGCTAAATATTTTCTAGAATTACTGATCATGCTTATTTCTGACTGTATCTGTCAGTGAGATAAGTGGACAAAAAACCGTTGTCGATGTTAATAAAAGTTTTTGTGGATCAACATGAATGTAAATATTACGAATATAGTATTAAACACTATGGGTTCTAACCAGTAACTCTGAATACATAAACTTTATAATGTCAAAATCATCTACAATGTAATACATGTACATCAGCAAACGAAATGATGAGTAAGTAAACTTTGCATTATAAAATAGCGAGATGTGGGCACTATAAACAGGTGGCAGAATAACATTTGGAAATTACAAAAAATTATAAAATGCAAAAATTTGAAAGTATGATGGTGCATCCTTATAAGATATTCTGTAAAGAACAAGTACACCATAATTGAAATATATAGAATGTTTACATCTCCTGCAAGGGGAATCTTTTATACAGAATCCACACTGCAGGAGAGTCAAACGCCAGTCTTAAATTACAAAAGACAGGATGTTGAGTAAATGCACATCAGACAAAGTCTCAATAATTACATGGTTAAGCCGAGCAATAGAAAAAAAACTTTTATTGATGTTCTTCATCTTGAAGTTACCATGGGGCCTTCACCATTTGTGTAGCTAGGTGTTTTGCTTCCATAATTTTGTATAGGTTACCGTCAATGCGTATTCCTAATCAAAATTCAAATCATCTCATAATATAAATTCATTCATTGAGTCCGGGAATTAAAATTACTGAAAGATTATTTTATTTCCAGGATCGATGTTGAATTGGATATGGCCATTCGCTGTTATTGGGTTATTTACTCTAAAATAATTGACAAAAGTTCATCTTTGCATTGCCAACAGAACAAATGCAATGAAATCTGTTTTTAACAACGCACCATATATTCTTCTTCATATTTTGGTCCGAACAGATTTCGAGACTGTTTCTTACATCAAATATACCTAAATAAGCTAGAAATTCAGGAGACTAGTGATATACCTACTTCTGCTCCGTACTTACGTCTTTTGTTTTGCGTGGAGCAGAGCATGCTTACTTTCCCGCAGCACCCGATGATACCATTTTTTTAATTGGTTCACATTGCTAGTGTTTTGTTTTGTGGAGTTATTGTTCATTTTTTTTTATCTGTTTTGTCTCTGTCATGCTTTCTATATTCCTGTTGGATGTGAATTGCCGTGATTTTGGTTTTCGATGTTGAAAATTTCTCCTTTAGTCCTTTTTGCTTTGGTATACGTTTGCCGATATATTGTCGTACATTGAAAAAGATAGACGATATAACAAATATAATTGTTTTAACTTCCTAATTGTGTAAAGCTTTCTCTTTCTTAGAAGTAACATACATGCCTCTCCAGTGTATGGAGTGTATATTTTACAGTTGAATCTGTTATGTCTGGCATAATGTTGATGGGCGAAAATTTGAAAATAGAATCAGATAGTTTGATGAAGGAAAATATACACAGAACTGCAATTGTCAGGGGCCGTCTTGAACTTACTATGAGGGTTGAAGGCCTGATGGTAATTTCAAGATGAAGAACAACAATAGAAGCGTTGATTACCATGTGGACTAGGTTTCGTGTGCATTTACTCCATATACTTTCATTGTTTTTATACAATTTTTACTTCATATAAAAATCATCGAATTTTCGTAAAAAGGTAAATGTTCCAATGGGAATATCAACATTTTTCCATAACATCTAATCCCCCATGAAATGAGTTTTATCGCTTCCTGTTTACCAAGAAATCTGTTTTCTTCTGAGTGTTTCGCTTTACCAATCGATACATAAGTTGTCGTAATGTGTTATATGTACAATTAGGTTTATACAACTAAGATCAACTAACTTTTAGTATTTGAAACAATTACATAAATGGTGTCTTTTATAATATTTTACAGGCATTGCGTGATTCTAATCAAAATAAAATCTTAGTATGTCATGACGAAAAGCGTTATGTAGTATTTTGTGTATCTATTTAGTGGTTCTTTGAATTCAAATTGTTACAAGGTCATTAAAATTTTCAATAAGACAATGTTAGATACACAATAAGCCGTAACAGAGTTACAATGGACAATGCGTTTAATTAGGGACCAACACGAGACAAATGACAACGGCATTGGTACAATTATTACAATGCAATCTACTTTTAAAACAACAATACACTATATTTTGTTCTAAATTGTTCGGCCCTTCTTCGAAATAATTTGTATAGAACGTTAATAACGACCAGAACCTGTATCTACGGACTCGTACGGTAAATATTTCTTACTCTTCCCAAGACCATGAATTTTTTTCAATTTTGTTTCACTTGGGATGCTATTTCATTATAATTTCGACGTAGCAGGCTTTTACTCTCAAATCCAAATGAAGGCAAATGTGCGCCTCAAACAACCTTGAAATAAAGATGGAAAAATTCAATAACTAGTATATTAATTATCAAGTATAAATAACAACTTAAACATCATTACAAATTTCTATCAATAAAATAGAGAAAGGGAGCAATCAGAAATAACTATTACCTGCATCCTAAGATTGTTATATTTCATTTGTAAAAAGCCTCTTTGTCAATTTTGCATCTTCGTTTTTGTTTATATTGATATTGTTATTGTATGTCCTGTGCGAGAGCTTGAATAGGCTTTGCCTGTTGCCTTTCGTCATTGAATGAAATATGTTTGAGTAAATAAAACCTATTCTGTTAAATTCTTTATGATAAAACTAAATTTTATATATAATTTTGCAAGGTCTTCAAAAGGGTACCGTTTAAAAATCCTGGTCAAAAAGGGAAGCCATAATAAGTTAACTTGACAGTAGGGCAAACATTGTGGGCTTCACGCATGGAATTCGACACATGGTCAGTGAAAAGTCTTTGTTAAGTCATACACGGTGTTTGTCGGTTCTGTAAAGGGTTTGTTTTTCTGAAAAAGGTTCGTATTTGTAATTCACCTGAGGTGGAGTAGAGAAAGCAAAATCTAGAAACATGGAAAAGACAGAAGAACAGTGAAACAATCCATCTGTAAAAATAACGAAAGCACTCACAGAATGAACTGTCATGAAGACAAAAGATGATATCAGTTTCTCTAGAAGGAAAGTATGTCCTCCATATACGACTGACCCCTCAAAATGTAAGTGAGGTTAAATTGTGAATCCAGGGTAAAGTCAACTGTTAATTTCAAATCCATGAAGACGTTATATCAAGATGATACGTACAGTTCTTATTTATAACACCGACACATCCCTGGAAGAATTTTTTGAGCGATCAATGTAACAATGGCTGGATATATCCCTTCATAGTCCCTTCATAGCAATCTTTCAGACAGTGTTTTCAGCTTTTTTATTTCAAAACCTCTGAAAAACTGAAGACAGTACTAAAGCAAATGGACATAGACCAAAATGAAATAAACTATTTGTCTATGTTACAACTTTTCCCAATATTTTCTTGCACGCATATTTAAGCCTAAATTTCCCTTATACACAGTTAATAACATTCAGTCCAGGTATTAAAAACCTGGGAAGAATGGCATATGTAAACCGGCATTTTACTATGGCATTTTAAATTTAATCACAGAGGGATCAAGATTTGGAGCTAATATGTAAATTCATGGCTAATTACACCCCTTTGTTTTATGTACAATATCAAAATTTTGCCATATTTGGTCAAATATGCAAATTGAATCTGCCAAATATGGAAATTGAATGAAAAACAAAAGAAAATTAATTTATTTGTGTCTGGACAAAATTTGATGACCAAACTATGCATGTTTTATCTCAGCAAGGATTTAATTTAAACTAGTGGACCCAAACTAGATCAAACGGACAAATTTCAATAGATTTCAATACTTTTTTTACAATTTACTAGGATATGTGTTAATAACATAATATCAGTGTTGAGTGCATTCACTTTATAAACAAGAGAGAACGGGCATTAAATATAGGTATAGGGTTCTTCAACTACAATGTTCACTTTTAAGCTTTAAGCTCCTTACTACTTTATTGACCGCAGTCAGAGATGGCCTGAAAAGTTACTGTGATAAAGTCCACTCCACGAGCGGCGTCAATCAGATGTGGATTCTAAAAAAATTCTACAGATCTTCTTAAACAGCTATCATCTGGTAGTGTTACCCATTGCCACAGCATACAAACTTTAGATTTTTCTACTCTTTATACTACCCTGCCACACAATAAATTGAAAACAATAATTTCTGATTTGATACATCAATGTTTCTGCACTAAAAACGGAGAACGCAGATACACTTACTTAGTAGTAGGGAAAGACAAAACATATTTTGTAAAGAACCACACTGAGTCAAACAAGAAGTACACGGGGAATGACGTAATCAAGATGTTGGAATTTTTAATAGATAATATTTTTCTCGAATATGGAGGTCGCGTTTTTCGACAGAAAATCGGGATTCCAATGGGAACTAACTGCGCACCGCTTTTAGCTGATCTCTTTCTTTTCTGTGATTTCTTAAATAAACATACACTTTTTCATTGCAAAAAGGTCATAACAGGGCAAAATGTAAGAAAGTCAGAAATCTAAGATTGTCAAATTTCATGTTCAAAACATGAGAAACTATCAGTTTCATTAATTGAAATCTAGAAATAACTTATGAAATAATCACACAGGGGTTGTCCATTTATGAATTTCACAAGAATTGGTAATTGGTAAACAAACGAGTAATAGGAATAAAATATTCCGGCTGTTGTTTCTTTTTTAATGATTTAATGTAATTAATACTTTCCTTATAAAATGAGACCTCTCTCTAGTAAAAATTCATAAAAAGTTGAAAATACAACATGGAAAGGTTAATAAATGGAGAAACACAGGTTTAAAAGGGCAATATTCCACATAATAAAGGCAAATGATTCCTAAAAATGACATAAAACACTCTATTACAGTGTTAAAATGAGAGATATTTGCTCCAGAACATTATTTCCTGGTTACTAAACACAGCTATGATGAAAAATCTGTTCATGCTCCGGACACAACGGGAACCCATAGCAGTACCAGATTTCTACTTCCTATGAAATTGACACTGAGGCTGGGATATAGTGTAAGAATACCAAAAATCATCTTCCCAACTGACAGGGATGCAAATTTCATAGTTCAACATGTGTTTTATGTACAATTTAAAAATTTTGCCATGTTTGGTCAAATATGCATATTAATTCTGCAACAGGTGGAGATTGTAGATCAAAACAAAAGTATGTTATTCACTTTGTGTCTGGACAAAATTTGATGACCAAACTATGTTCGGTTTCATCGCAGCATGGATTTAATGCGAACTATTGCCCCCCTTTAGATCTGGACATAGACCACAATTAAATCCACTATATGTCTATGTTACAACTTTTTCCAGTATTTTTGCACGCATATTTTAGGCATAAATTTTCCTTATACACAGCTAAAAACATTCGGTCCAGGCAAAACCCGAGAAACATGACATGTTGACCGGCATTTTACTCTGGCATTTGAAATTCGATCACAGATGGGTCAATTTTTGGAGCTTATATGTAAATTGATGGCTAATTACACCTCTTTGCAGAGGCATGCTGCTGCCAAATTAAATAAGATTCTTCCGCAAAAAAAAAATGTATATACTTTAATTCTACTACAAAGAAAAACTCCATTACCAAACAAACTCTACCATTTTTCCAAAATACCCCTCTTTAGACTACCCTGAAACTGATATAGAATTGTGGTCTATGTCCAAATATGAAATGTAAATTACATGCGCCGGAGAGTCGGTACATTGCTACTTCAAAGAATGGTGGGCTTAGATTTCAAACATTCTTAAGAGTTACATTTAAATAGCTAGTGAAAGGATACCAAGTGTTTCTGGGAATTTGGCTCGTTTATGCCTAAAGGTATTTATGCTGATAAAAGTTGAGTCTCCATTGAATAGAGTAAGATACAGTTGCAATAAGTCATGTAAAAAATGAACAAGCCAGAATGCTACAAGGTGGGATGAAATAATACAGACCAGATTGCTGTAAAGTAAGGTAAAGTCAAATTTCCATTGAAGCAATTTTAATTATTTTGACTATAAAACTTAACACTTTGTACACTTTTTATTCATAAAAAGGAATACATTATCTAAATACTGCAATTAATTCACTTAACCAAATAAAAATCAAATTATACTAATGGGTCAATCAATTTAACCAAACCCACAATAATTTGTTATTCCCAATGCACAAATAAAAACTTATTGAATTAGATAGATGTAATTCATTCCTCAGACATGCTGACCTCGTTTAAAACCTGTACTCTCGTTTATATATCTGAAGTACATGTAAATACAACTTATTCAGATGCTGATTACATAACAGTATTTATAACTTTGGCTTGGAAAAGAAAAAAGAGGTGTTGTACAGTAAAATTCATCTTTCTTTGTCACGTCCACCATGTATCTCCATAGACGTCTGCAGGAGTTAAAATGTAGGTATTTGTCATCAATGTTAAGTGCAAATTTATTATAAACGTACACAATTCGATGTCAATACATACATTTTAATAGTTGCAGCGGTGTATTAAGTCATTCACGATCTCGGTAACGCGGAAATGCTTACGTTTCCCACGTGCCCGGTTCTGATACTGATGTAAGAGCTAATATTGATTCAGATCATGATGAAACTGGGCATGCAGACAGTAACAGCAGCTATACTAAATTTACTGAAACTTACAAAAAAGGAGAGAAATTTGTTTAAAAAGAGATTACTGTTTGCCGAGTACATTACAAGAGATTTGAAAAGGCTGCTACGCATATACTGATAAGAATGTCATAAAGAAATTGTTCTTAATCTTACCAAGAAGTAGAACCATACAAAACAATGACCAACTTATGATAACAGCAGGTATATTGACGATATCTGTACTATTGACAATCCCCAGTTTTTAGATTATGTCGATATCATTTTCCCGCAACAACTGAAACTTAATAAAGCTAACAATGATTCCAAATATTGCCCTTTTCTGGATCTAACTATCATCGTTGACGCTTGTAAAATAAAAATTTAAATTTACGATTGAAGGGATGATTTTGATTTCAGTATTGCTAATTTCTCTTTTCTTGACGGCGACGTTCCTCTAGTCCCATCCTGCGGAATTTATATTTCTCAACTCGTACGATAACAGATAACAGATTTTATTTCCAATTAAGTGCCCTCAAGGTGCAGAAAATCGTCATATATATGATTTGTAAAAAAATAGTATACATATATAATATCAAATATAAAATACGTCAAAGATCAATTGTTAGTTATAAAAAATAAAGCACAAGTTCATAGCATACACTAAATGTATGTACCGTCTATTAAAGTGGAAGGCAGCTAGAAAATTTCATCGAAGATATGAACATTTGATATCAAAATATAATGTCACTCGCAAACAGCTTATTACTAAGGGCATTTCTCATCCTCGATTTTACGGAATTGTTGTTAAACAAATGCTAGAAACTGATTAAAAATCCAGAAAAACTGGGACATAACTTGAATGTTGTAAATATATTGTGATTTATCTGCTCTTCAAAGGCACCTTGATTGGTCAATAAGATTATCTTCTTTACGCAATAGGGGATATCGACAGGATATTCTGCACGCGTCTGTTAAATTGGCCTTGGGGTCCAATAACCTGGAGGTTTTACACGCATACTGGCCTCTCATTGACACTTCTGAAATACATGATGATTCTTTACCAAACCCATGTGGGAGTTTTGAGTTTGGTTTTTATTCCGTAGTTCGACAGTGTCTTACCAGCAGACTAGGCTCCTTGAGCTAGCCGGTATTTAAGCGACGAGCACTCCTTGACCCATCTTTCAAAATTACGTTTTGTCCCCTTTTCCTTAACAAGATTGTGGTCATGGAGTTAGTAGTCTACTTGTTTTGGGTTTTATTCACGGTAACTTTGGTATTTAGTCATTCATTATACTATAGGGAAACGGGACAGAGAAAGGGGAGGGTTGGGTACCCTACCGCTGGCTTTTGCTAGTGCCGGTACCAAATCCGGCTGTACCGAGTTCCTATCGTTGTTTACATTTTTCTTTTTTTCTTATTGTGTTTTTTTTTTCTTTTGCAGTTTCTTGGTACATTGTGGCATGTGACTATGCTTTTCGGCCATTGTAGGAGTTTCCTGTTTCCTGTTTTTGTTCTATTTTGTCTCAGTTTAAAGGACGACTGGAATTACTTAATCAAAGGAGAGAAGAATAGTAGAGTTGAAGATAAAAAAAAGAGGCACCTTACTGCAAAGACCGATGTTACCTCGTTTCTGAAACGAGAAGACAACAAACGAGATGTTATTATAGTAGATGGAGAGGAACGTGAGAAGCGAGTTTTATCAGATTATATGTAAAATGCCAATCAAAAGCTGAAAGAAACATTTGAAAATTCGATCAAGAATACAGATTTAAAGTTAACGCAATGGAAAAAAATCATGGTGAAAGTAACCACGGCGGAAAAAAATAAAAGAAAGTGTTATGAAAGAAGAATTTATAGATATTATCGATACGTAAACCTCAGAGTTTCACAGTAAAATAGAGAGAGTAAAAATTCAATACGATGCTAAGAAAACATATGACAGGAAATGCCATAATGAATTGAAAGCATTTTGCAAAAAACCTAACATACATCTCTGTAGAGGCATTTAAGTCTTCGTACTGGAACCAGGCAATGGTAATCCTGAAAACTATAGTATTATTGCGTAATGATTTTCATATTGGTATTGCTATAGATCCGAGTTAAGCCATATTGGCCTGAGGCGCAAGCCGAAGAACTATGCCAATATGAAAAACATTACACAATGATACCTTTATTGATTAACTTCATTTGCATGAATTGTATCAATTGCTTTCCATTATTTCTTAATTTTTTATTTTGATAGACTTTGCCTTATGTCCAAGCCTTGCAGCAGACAACAATTTACACACTACCGGCTTCCTTTAAATAACAAAGACGATAAATCAACAGGATTTATGAAATATTCCATACTGGACCACGCCAATATGGTAAAATCCATTATGGTAAAATCCATATTGGCCTAGTTTAAAAAAGAGGTTAACATGTATTAAATGTTGAAAACCCCCATTATCGGTCGGTAATGGGAGTTTTCTAAGATAAACCAGGATTACCGGCCCGGTAAACCTGGTTTTTCTGCGATAAACCCGGTTTATCTAAGTTTTGGTAAATTTCGGGTGCTATACATATTCCCTTACACATAATGCCACATCAGTTTATGCAATCCTGCAAAAGATCTCCCCAGGTATTAATAACAATTTCCAGAGCAAAAATCTATACACTGTTTGACTAATTCACTTACAAGCTAATACTGGAATAAGACTATCTTTAATTTTTTTCCAGATATGGAAACAGATTTTCCGATATCGCTGGTAGTTGGAATCATCTGGAAAGTGGCCACCTCATCGGCAAAGTGATGGACTTGGTGCAAGTGTAAAAAAAGCGCAGATATAGTAATACGACAGGAAAATGCTTAATTCAGGAAGCAGATGATTTTTATGTGCGTTACATAATGAAGAGGAAGGAAGTTAAATAAAGTACATTTTTACTGCCAGGATAATATCGACAAGGCTTCAGAAATTTTGAAGAACATGGGAACTCTTTCACCAGCTATAGGAACATTTCAGTTTCACGCTGCTGCACCAAACCAATTGTATATATTATCGATACAATAAAATATGTTTAAAGTAAAGTAATGATTGCGATTTAGTTACCATGCATGGGGGAATAAACCCTATGCACTCATCCTGACGATTCAAAATGAGATAGAGGAATCGCTACATAAGAACCTGAAGTGTCTCACAATGGAATGGACGAACCTATGAATTACGTTGGGAAATTGGTAAGGGCTTTGTATGACAAGGTGGTTTTTAGGGATCATTATTGACGAAGATGAACATGACAAACAAGAAATCGAAATCAACTTTCTTGAAACATATATAAAGTGCGCAAATGCTTTCAAATAGCCAAGTACAAAAGATTATATATGGATTGAAAAAAATAAGATATTTATGGTGAGCTAGAAACAGAACCAATGGCAGCTTTGAACTCGAAAAGAATGTATAAAATCCGCTGATTTACAATGGGGCGGATTCATAACTAAATGGGGCGACAAAAAACAGTTCAATGGGGCGGCATTAAAGTATACAATGGGGCAGATTTCAAAGGAATCAAAGGGGCAGATATAACATTTAATTTGATAATATTGTCAAGTATTAAGTTAAATTTATATAAAATAACAGAAAAATACAGCCACTTGTCCAGTATTAAATCAATGCTAAAATAACCTCAGAACTATAGCATCATTCATATTTACAGTAACATACAGTTTATTTTTTTATTACATATATGAAAGGGAAAATGGTAGAATGTGTAGAGAAGAAATTATATAGTTTTGAAATAATGATGAAAAGAGGCTTTTTTGCCCTCATGTGTGTTGCTGGTTCATTTAGCTTTGTCTAACATTTGGCCTCAAGAACATAGCAAACTGTGTACATTTGTCACCAGTAAGTATATACCTGAATGCTAATTAAAAGTTGCTTTGATAAACAGGTAAAAAGAAATATCATCCGCCCCATTGTAAACTTTATTTCTGCCCCATTGTATACTTTATTTTTTGACAAAATCCGCCCCAATGTATGATGGCCATAAAATCACACCTACTGAAGAAAAACAAATTAAAAAAAATTAACCACAAATCCAGGAAAATAGGCCACATTAACTCAAATGTACGAAATTTTGGGAAAAGTTTGGTTTGTTTTTAAATATAAAGCTGTTTTAGTCTTCTTTAATTTTTGTATAAACAAAGCAGCGTCCATAACCATAATGTTGCTACAAAACAAGTATGTAACACGCACGGAGATATAATTTTAAATTTTCACATATGGCCATTTCGACAATGTATGAACTTTTCAGTACAGATCATGACAAAAATGACCGACTGACAAGAAAACAAGTAACCAATACGTTTGTGTCCTGTGTAGTCACTTTCGTTTACTTTGTATTACTCTTGCCGTCTTGTTATTTCTGGAAGATGTTTCAGATTATCGACTAGGCTTTATGTATGTTTCCTTCCTTGTCAAAGACCAACTGAGATGTGATATTATCGAGATCATCTTTCCACCGAGGAATTTGACCATTACAGTTGAGTGACACACAAAACTGCATTTCAGTTTTAATGTTGCAGATAAGTGCCATTTCGATGTTTTACATCTCGTCAGTGCAACTTGAATACCACTTCCGAAAAATACCACCTCGGAAGTGTGTGTACAAAACTGTAGATGGGTAGGAAATTTCCTGCCCCTGGGTGCCCCATAATTTATGGATCTCGTTGGGGCAGGTAGGGGAAAAACCAAAGTTCATTATTAAATGTCTACTATAGATGATCTATAGATACTAGTATATTTATTTATTCATGGCCTTCGTCCTTAAAATGTTGAGTGTATAGATATAGACCACGTGATATCAAAAAACAAATGGAAGTAATAGGAAGCAGAGTCATTTTAGGAAGTCAAAGGTCAGAAACCAGGAAGTTTCAATGTTGCTTTCACGTTCAGATTTTTTAGGCCGTGGTTATAAAGTTGTCTATGTTAAGTATAAATTAACAACCACCATTTACATAGACGAACAGCTGTCGAGATAAAAGGAAGATTGGGCAAATTAGGAGGTTATGGGACAATGTAGTTTGTACTTAGTACTGGGATGAACATTTCGTTTCACTGTCTACGCCTTTCAATAGCAATTGCTATTTAGTGTTTACCTGACACTACCACAAAAAGGGGGTTGGTGCGCCACGAAAACGGTTTAACCTACCAGTTCTTTTGAAATGCCTGTACCAAGTCAGGACCATTGCGGTTTAAGATTTTCTAGTGGTTTTGGACCTGCTTTTTGCCCTTCGGTTTTCGTCTGCTGACAATTCTGTTCGGTAATTTCGTTATTACCCCAATGTCATATGCAAATGGACAAATAACGTCTCAGTCACGGGTTTTGCATTATTATGGATTGACTTCCTGACAATGGAGCAGGTATCGTTACGAATGAAAATTCTTAACCATCCGGGAGCACCCTCTGTCAATCTGTTATGTTAGTTTACACTAAGTGTTTTGAATGCTGTGTTTGAAATATGTCTTTGGTCTTCGGTCTTCTGGTGTGATCGTTTTAACCATGTTTCATTTCTTCGGTAATCTACTGCAGTTAATTGGAAGTAGAAACATACTTAAATTAATTAAAATGGGCAAGAATCAGCAATGTAAAATACACTGACAGTTAATTTGTATTCATATGATATTAGATTTGTCACGTAATGGAACATATGAAAAGAGTAAAAAGGCAATTTATTTTTAAAGAAACAGATTTATTATCATGATTTATTAGTAAACCAATATGGAAACAAAAAGGCAGAATGAAAAGATGAAAATCAAAATACATGGCAATATCGAGCCAATACAAACGGAGCAGACAAAAATAAAACCGGAAACCGGAAATGTAAAAGCCACAAAAAATAAAGCACCATCAGTTTGCAAATAAGAATCAAGTTATCTGTGCTACCCCGCTAGAGATAGACCTTTAGATTTTAGTATGTTTTGACATTTTTCTAGTGTTCAGTGTCAAGGGTAGATGATGTTCCATGAACTGCCGTCGAGTTTCTATGTCTGCAGATATTACAAACTAACGCTGTCTTAATATCTGACGAGAAAGTAAGCACTCACACATCTGAAGTTTACGACTGAAAGAAGGACTAAAGATCTTATGTAATTATCAAGGCCAGAAATTGCGACTTTTTATATTCGACAACAAATACATTATTCCATGATCTGTACATATGGATGATATGAAGTGATAGAAGATTGAACAATATCGTTAACAATTACAAAGTAGTATGTTCGTAAAAATTTATCATTAAATCCCACGACCCCGCATTGGTGTTTGTTTTGGCTGTGCTTTATCTATGTTTGTGTACTATGTGAAGGTCTTTATCACCTACACCATTTACTGTTAATGCTATAACTTCCGCGTTAATACAAAGCATATAAGAAATATCAAAAAAGTAAATATTGAATTTAAGTGTTTCCAAAAGTATTTACTTAAGCCTTTTCGGGCTTTAAGCAGTCGATATTCGTGCTTCCATTTCTCTAAATCAACTAAAACAATTATCATTTAGTCTAAGTTACTTTTGCAAGTCGTTAAAATTTTGTTTAAAACTAAAAAGTATCTCCCTCTTGCATAGCTCTGTCCTTAGCTGAGTTTTGGCTTCCGTATTTGGATTCTATTGGTTATTTGTTCTCTATCAGCATTTACATATGTTTCGGTATATGGATTTCCAAATGTTTTGATTTTATCTGCACTGAAGAGACATAAGTTGTCGAAATGCACATATGCAGAATTTAAATTTACAGTTACTTCGGTATTTTGATATTTATTTGTTGATCATGTTCAAATCTGCTTTCCAACTAGAATTTTTGGCTTTCTTGTGAGTAGGTGAATTACGATTGATACAAATCTGAGTACGGTAGAAATGCTAGACAGTTAAAATATTTCAGTTTTGTCAGTTCTGGCGATACTACAAATCTTCACTAAGCTTTCTATACTTCAAAGACAGGACAAACAGGAGAGTCAACTACTTTGATCATATGCCTTGTTCGATTGTTGCAAATACATTTCGATATACGTCATAAGTTAAAAACTCTCCGCTATTATCCATTTTGATGGATTTTTCGTAAGTCCCTACCAATTTTATTCTATGTTGCATAGAACCCTTTCCATTTCTAAAATTCCAGACCAGAGTAGGGCTCTATTCTATTAAGGGATTCATAGAATCGTAACAAGTTCTTTAGGAACGAATGAGTTTTGAGATGTGCACTGTTTGAATGTTGCTACAAAAGAAAACGGAAAATGACTATCGGAAAAATAAAGTCGCCGCGCTTGTCATACAGCCTAGTTTGTAATCTTCCTCTGTTGTCAATTTCAAGATGAAAGTCAAGGAATGGGGCCAATTGTGAAGTGTCAGTATTATACATAAATTCTAAGCTCTTTTGGATAGATAATATGAAATTCACCACAGCGGGGGTTGTTTAGTGACAAAGTTTCATCTTTATAGAGGAAGCTGAAATTATAGGATTTCGCCAGTTTTTATACTTTTTTGAAGAAGGCATTCGATAATTCAGCCTCATTAAGGCGGAGAAACATATCGGCAAAAAAGGTGCACAGTTTGTGCCCATAGAAATTCCGACAGTCTGATGAAAAACAAGTCCTCAACATTGGACAAATATATTGTCGATCAGAAACTCTAAACATACCAATTACTTCTTCTTCTGTATATTTTCTGATTCGGTGCCATATTTGATAAAGTATGCTTGTTCTCTACCTATATTAATGTACTTGTATCTCCGTTCACAGTTCTTACAGTAGAAACATTTATGAATTAAATCTCTCAGTCGAGCTAGGCTTTCGTTTGTTATGGTAGTATAAAGTGTGGAGAAGTCAAAATTCTTACTTCTGTTAATAACAGTGTGATGATGATCTAAAAAGAGTAGTGGCTGTATATTTTGGATTGCCCTTGGAATTATCGATATCAAGTTCCTTTTTTACCAATTGATTTAATGATTTTTGCGTAATAAAATGATGTCATTATGGGCTTTATTGGCAGGAAAGATGACATATTTGTCATGAATGGGGGAAAGGTAACTGACAATATCGTTTTTTTTTAAATTTATGCCGGTTTCGTTCTCATTGGCCCTCGTAGCTGATTGCTTCGTTTTAGAATCATTGACCTCACATCCTTCAAAATAGAATCAAGGTTTTCATATTGTTACCGTTTAATCCATTGCCTTTCAAACTCCTTAAACTTTGTTCCCAGTTGATGAAACGTGGTTACGGAATTTAGGTCCTTTTCAAGGATATCACGAAGAGATTGTTTTTAATGCGTTATGATGTGACCATGGGGACTATAACTGCATGGTGAATATTACCATGAACAATCAGGTGGTTTAGACTAGATTGATTGATTGATTTGATGTTTTACGCCAATTAATCAACCACCTGATTGTTTAGACTTGAGGTCCTCGGTGGTAAGGTTTTATGGTTGAAAAGCCTTGGAGAAAGCTCGTAAACGAGTAACCCGTCTTAGGAGCCAAAGAGATAAGTTTTTTTTTAGAAATGGTGAAACACAATTGTCAGATATGACTATGTAAAACTTGAACACGATACAGGGGCCCTAGAAGGTTTCCTCCAGATCTGATAAGATGACTGTTATCACACAATATAACATGAACTATTATTTTGGTATATTTTTACTTGTTGTACCACAAGGTAAGTTTTTTTTTTTATAAAATATAGTCATTTGTGATTCTTATGCTTAATGGAGAGACCAGTTCCTGAACTATTTCCATTTCGAAAGTTACGTTTGACTCCTCCGAAAAAATCCAGGGAGTATGTTGTAACTGTGGGCTACAAATTGACGGTTTATGTCCCTCCGTAAATCTAATCTAGGTCACGTAGGGGTTCGTAGCATTCATTGATACCCGTAATGCTCGACCTTGACCTTCGATTATTGGCGGTCTGTTGGTCTTGTCAGATACAGTTTGAATTATTTTTAACTGTTGCTGTATCTTCCACTTAATTTGCATCTTTATATCTTGACATAGCTAGCATGTAATATTTGTCTTACACTTGAATTTGTTAGTTGCCAAATAACTGAGCAATGTCAACTGAATTAAAGTGTTTGGAATTACATTTTATATCAGGTGTTGAGAAAAATTTTTGTCGGTGTTCAGGAGTTTTAAACATATGTCTAAAATTATTTAATTGTAAGGGTATCTATAGATCTATATTGAATGGATATGTTTAAATTTAAAATTTAAATGATATTTTTATAGTCAAAAGTGTGATACTACAATACTTATGACGTAAAAGGGTGTATTTCAATCTCACTCTAGTAACAAGATATGGTGTAGGTGTGATATAAATAAAAGTAACTATTAAAGTGTATAATAATGGACAGGCACCTGTAATCACTACTAGGCATTGCCTTACGTCAATCAGTTCTGAGAAAAAAAACAAAATATAGTTATCCTTGGCCGAGTAAACTAAAACGGCACTTGTTGTTTTTGTTTTTCTGTCACGATCTGCAGTTTTCAATTTCAAAATAAATCCCCTTAAAAATTTTCTTTCAGCTTCATAGAAGATGGGAAATAACCAAAATAATATTCCCATGCTTGTGGAGACAACTGAATATATATAAAATATACAGTAAATTCGGTTATGTGTTATGTCTGACATGTACTTAAACTTAAATTGGAGAAAATACCAATATCATTCCCCTTCAACTTTTTAGTGCTGTATTTGATATACAGGATATGACAGACAAAGCTGTAAGATGTTATAGGACTCTTTATACAGTTTATATATATAAATAACCAATTTCCAACAATTGAAAATTTCTGAAGTCTGAATAACTAAATACCGAAGTTACTGTGAATTTACTCTCTGCATATGCGCATTTCGACAACTTATGTCTCTTCAGTGCAGATAAAATCTAAATGTTTGGAAGACCATAAACTCAAAGATGTTTAAAAACTGATAGAGAACAAATAACCAATATGATCTAAATGTAAAGCCAAACTCAGCTAATGACAGAGCTTTACATGAGGGAGATACTCCTTAGTTTTCAACAAAATGTACAAAAATTTAGATATTGTGATGTTTCCAAAATAATCGGCTTTCGGGTCAGCACCGAAGTACTGACTACTGGGCTGGTGAATACCCTCGGGGACTAACAGTCCACCAGCAGTGGCATCGAACCAGTTGTAACGAATAACTAAATACCGAAGTTACTGTGAATTTAATTTCTGCATATGCGCATTTTGACAACTTATGTCTCTTCAGTGCAGATAAAATCTAAATGTTTGGAAGACCATAAACTCAAAGATGTTTAAAAACTGATCAATATGATCTAAATGTAAAGCCAAAATCAGCTAAGGACAGAGCTTTGCATGAGGGAATGAGCGAAATACTCCTTAGTTTTCAACTAAGAATGCGACGAAACAAATTCTTGTAGTAAAGCATATTACAGGTATATATATATATAACATGAATTCAGAAAAAAAATGAAATATTTAAGTTCAAATATGAGCTGGGCGTGTTGATAAATACATAAACATGTAATTAACAAACAAAATCAAATGAAATGGAGTAAATTGCACATGAGACAAAGTCTCTATAAATACATGGTAAAAGCAAGCAATGGAACAACGCTTTTATTGCTGTTCTTCATCTTGAAGTCACCATAAGTCCTTCTAAATATTACAAGCCGTTGTAACAACAGGGCAACACCTTAAGTAAGAAGCCTTCATATCATGTGAGATAGTTATGAAAAAAGACTTACTTCAGTGTTTTTGTATTGTGAATAAGAAAACAATTTAAGGACACAAGAGTTCAATATCACACAAGTACGGCTCAATAACTAATACAACCTTGACTTATATCACGAAACACAAAATATGTCGCATAATTGTGAACTCTTTTCCGTTTTTATGTACATCTGGCTGTTCAGTGCTTACGTTTTCATAAAGACTTTTTTTCCGATATATCCAATCAGACGGATAGGAAAAGCACCTTTCTGAAATATCTCTTAAGTAATGCTGTTGTAGGTTCATTGTGTCGTTTATAAAACATGGTTAGCAATGGCTTTTAACTTGTGCCGGTACATTTATGCTACCAAACTTGCATACTAGTACCTAATCAGAACAAAAATAGTTGGCTTATTGAGAAACAGAAATGTCTTAAGAAGCTCACAGAATATTGTTACATTTCTTCCATCATTACTCCACAGTTTGGATTACAAAACAACATAGTATCGCAATATAAATTAGTTTCGGTTCTGTAGATGGTTATTTAAGTTTTGATTTGATCTGCACTGAAGAGACATAAGTTGTCGAAATGGCCATTATTAACAATAACTTCGGAACTTTGTTATAAATGTCTCTTTAATACTGATAAAATTTAAACACATGGAACACTGAAAATAAAGATATATATTAATTAACATAACATTGCGTATCCTGCAATTGTTTGATTTGACCTACACTGAAGAGACATAAGTTGTCGAAACTGTCATACACAAGAACTAAATTTACAGTCAGTTCGGTATTTAGTTATCTATACCACTACTTTCACATTTGTTATACTCAGGTCGACCAAGACAACGTTACTTTTATTTATGAGTCTACACACATTTATAATGATAGATTAGCATTATAACTGACATAAAAAAGCTAGATTTAGACTAAATGGTCTAAATTCTTTCATATCTGTAACGATTTGCAGTTTTCATTAACAAAACAATCTCCTGACACTGACTCACTGACACTGTGACGTGGGTTGTTTACAGAGCAGGACATGCTGGTGTCTGGTGTCATCTGGTGTTTTATGGATGTTCACAGTGTGAGTTCATTGGTTTTGAGTGTTTTGTGTCTTTATTTCCGTGTTTTGTGGCTGTATTGCGTCATTGTTTCTAAGCTTACCCTTCCTTAACATCTGGTGTTACTCTCGGTTTTATGGATGTTCACAGTG
>MJUU01066577.1:58816-107479 GCA_002080025.1 Modiolus philippinarum
CAATCGGTTTCAAGAAAAAAAGATAGAAGTTTCTACCCGGAGTTTCTACTATTTGTATGTATAACTATAGGTACGTAAATAATAAGTCTAAGTTATTAGTCTCATAACGTTTCAATGCATAAGGTGTTTGCGTGCAGAGTTGATTGTGTACACAGCAGGTGGTATCAACGGGGTCGTCACTTTTTCCAGGTAAGATCAAGTGATTTATACAGGTATAGAAGTGGTCTTATGAGTCTGACACCTGTCATCTCAATAAACAGTTAATACACAATATGGTGTGTACACGCCTGCATAGCTATGAATACTTCTTGTCAATATGAATCTTAATTTCTACAATGTTTTCTGTTGAAATGTGAACACGGGTACTTCGTAAAAGTTCTGGATATATCATCAATTTAATGATATATTAGAAAAAAATAGCTGCAAATTTTCAGTTCTTTATAGAATAAATTGCAAATTGTTGAATTTTGTGAAAGAAATTACTTTGTATTTAGACAGATCAGAGTTATGTACATTTATGTACTTGCTGTTTTTTCACAGGCTTATCGAGTTTTGGTATTTTGTGGTCTTTAGGTATCACGTGACTTTTTAAGTTGACAAGACGACAATATGGCGGTTGATGCACCGGTATCTGCTCACAATTAATTCAGTCTTGTACAGTTATCCGAGACAATTGATCAGTAATACATATATTTATGTGCTAACTAAGATATGAGGAATAAAATATTGAATTTTTATTTTTTTGCGAATTTTCCCTTTAACTGTGGTCTGAAGCAAGGGTGTATTTTGTCACCATTATTATTCAATATATTTATAAATGACCTTATTGATGATATAAAAAGGTTAAATGTTGGTATTAATATTGATAAAGAAAAAATGTGCATATTATTATATGCAGACGATGTTGTATTTTTAACTGAAAATGAAAATGATTTACAAAAGGTGCTGGATACACTAAATATATGGTGTGGTAACAACAATCTAACTGTTAAAAATTGTACACTTTAGAAAACAATCAGTACCTAAAACTACTTTTACCTTTATTTTTAATGGTGAAAATATTGATGTAGTATCTCAGTATAACTATTTAGGCTTGTTAGTAACTGAATTTTTGAGTTATGATGAAATGGCAAAGGCTGTTGCAAAATCGGCAAGTAGNAATGTAAATCTAATGGTGGTTTTCAATATTCTACATTTACAAAATTGTTTGACACACTTGTATGGTCTGTAATTGACTATGGTGCTGCAATATGGGGCACAAAAGATTTTTCATGTATTAATAGTGTGAAAAATAGAGCCATGCGCTTTTTATGGGTGTTGGGAAATATACACCAAATTTGTCATTGTATGGTGAGATGGGCTGGATGCCAAGCTATATAAAACAGTGGACCAGTGTGTTTAGAAACTGGTCAAGATTGACAAAAATGTGTGATGAAAGGGTCAATAAAAAGGTTTTTATATGGGGTAAAACCCATGGTAATAGAAAGTTTAAAAACTGGCAGTTTAGAGTTATAAATAAGTTTGAAAACTTAGATATGGCATATGTATGCAATTCTAACTATATTTTGAGTAAAAATATGATTAAATATATTGAAAATATATCTTTTGAGTATTATAAACAAGACTGGAAAGATAAAATTATGTCAAATGAAACTAGTAAACTGCGTACTTATAGAATGTTTAAAAATACATATGGTGTTGAAAATATTTAAATTTAAATATTAATGGTAAATATAGAAGTGCAATGGCAAAATTTAGACGTGGTGTTGCACCCATCAGAATCGAAACTGGAAGATATGAAAATTTAAATATTAATGAAAGAGTCTGTTTTCATTGTAAAAATGTAATTGAAGACGAAACACATGTGCTATTGCAATGTCCAATATATGCAGACTTACGTAATGTTGTTTTTAATCATGCTAATCTTATTGATGGAAATTTTATGAATATGTCTGATGATGAAAAGTTTATTTTTATGTTTAGTAATGGCGATATGTACTTTTACACTGCCAAAATCTGCCATGATATTTTATTTCAAAGAAAATGTATTTTATATTCATAATATACATATGATGTTTTATGTAAATAATTGTTATTTTATAGTCTCTCATAACTCTTTTAAGAGTGGCTCTTGTGTGTTTTAACGAGTGTTTTAAATTGCTTTGTATTTTATATGTAATGTAAATCAAGAGGTGAGACTTTAATAAAGTATTTGTCTTGTCTTGTCTTGTCTACATTTGGATTAATGTGACATGTTTTGAGTTGTAAATTATTTATCTCAGTTTCGTAAGATTTCTTTGTACTTTCAAATAGGGGTAAATTGACAGGTGTTTTAGACAAATAAGTTTGAATAATTAAAAAGACTAAATTTGATTTACTTTAATCAACCAATCGGGATGCAGATCTGGTAAAATTTCGGCACCTTACAGCACGTGACTTTCGGTTTCTTAACCGATTGCAAAGTTCAAAAAATCACTTGTTGTTTGGTTGCCGGAATAAAGTATCGACTGTATATTTTGTTATTACCAGGTGAGTATCTGTTTAAATTATTTTATAAGTAAATTTTGAATAATAATATTTTTAAATTTTGTATCCAAGGAATTTATCTGTTTTAAATAATTGAAAAGTTTATATTCGTAATGTAATAAAGTTAATTCATAAAGTTAATCAATAAAGTAATAGAGATAATTCATAAAGATAAATAAATATTTTAAGTAATGTTAACGGATAAAGATAACTTAGTATTTGAATTTTAATTGATTTAAATTTGATATTTTCCTGTACACTTCTATCTTTCTATCTATTGACTTGTTGTTTGGTTGCCGGAATAAAAGATTGACTGTATATTTTGTTATTTTAAGGGCCAAGCCTCGAAAGACCGTATAAGCTGTAATCTACCAAGTGTATAGCTAGTTTCCCCAGAATACAAAATACGTAGACAGGAACCAGGAATTCGCATATACCCGCTTTGTTTTGGAAAAGGGGAGACAAGAACAATGCAAACCCGTCTCTCCCCCTTTTCCCACACAACAACATTTTCCTGCATAACATTATGATGCCAAGACACGGTTGTTCAATATACAGTTATGGCTCGCAAAAGGGGTGAAAGTGGCGTCAAAATCTAAGTATTCATGATTTTGAATTTTGCTGTGCAATTCATGTAAAAACGGTCTACATTCACTAGATTTTTTTAAAGTACAATTAAAGACAATATGACGATCATTTTCTTCTTATATTTTTTATGTAATTTTTGGTGTTGTAGTCAATTATTTTCATGATTTAAATACAAATGAAACATCTTGCTTCACAATTTGATATAGTTAAAAATTTATACTTGTATTAAAATCACTTAGAATAGTAGAATAGTTCTTTTTTATAATTTTTTTTTTAATTCTTTATATTTGTTTTGCAATCTTTTTCAGAAATCTGTGCACAATGAAAGTTGAGCGCATTGGTGGTTGTCTTTATCAATGAGTCAGCCGACGGGCCGTGCAGCAGCCGCTGCTGGAAGAGGGGCATGCAAACAATATTTTTTAATATACCACAATTGTCTTAGATGGTACATACACGTTCTTATACAATTAGAAATCTGCAATTTTGACAAAAATCTGATACTGTTAAGAGTTTGCGTATCGAAATTAACTTGTCCAAACTGTGAAGTAGATTATTTTGGTGGTCTGTTGTATATCTGTGAGTAGGAAGTAGGGGCACTTTCAAAAGATCTTGATTTAAAATTATAGCTTATTCTATAACATGTGCACTTTGGAGTTTAGTTGAAACGAGTTAACTTTCTTGGACCAAGTATGATTGCTGATGACTGAAATTTTTCTGAAGCTAAAAGGGTGTTTAGCTTATTGCCTCCATGTGTATCACACAGTTGCTTACAGACCGTGTAGTGGTTGTAACCGAACATTAACACATCATAGATTGTACACATTCTGTATCTTTAACCCTCATTATAAGCATATCTGAACAGACAATCTAAATAAGATAATATTGCGAAAAGGAAAAGATTTGAATATGCATTAGATATTATTTAAACTCAATAAAACAAATTTCAACTTCAGAGGAGTAAAAGTCGTCCTTATCGTATAAAGCAATCCGTGATAACAATGCATCTTTGTATCTTAGTAAGATAAATTCCCTTATACATAGAATACAACCACATGTCGGGCAGCCCAGAAACCTTACCTTATAGCGGGTTCGCATTAGCATAAGGTTCTTATTAGGCAATACTGTTGTTACTAGTGCAGAAACAAAACAAAATTAAAAAAAAAACAAAACAAAAAACAATATATGGTGATAGTAAGAGTATTCATATGGACCCGGCGAACTCTTACTATCACCATATATTGTTTTTTTGTTTTGTTTTGTTTTGTTTTGTTTTTTTTTAATTTTGTTTTGTTTCTGCACTAGTAACAACAGTATAATTGCCTAATAAGAACCTTATGCTAATGCGAACCCACTATAAGGTAAGGTTTCTGGGCTGCCCGACATGTGGTTGTATTCTATGTATAAGGGAATTTATCTTACTAAGATACAAAGATGCATTGTTATCACGGATTGCTTTATACGATAAGGACGACTTTTACTCCTCTGAAGTTGAAATTTGTTTTATTGAGTTTAAATAATATCTAATGCATATTCAAATCTTTTCCTTTTCGCAATATTATCTTATTTAGATTGTCTGTTCAGATATGCTTATAATGAGGGTTAAAGATACAGAATGTGTACAATCTATGATGTGTTAATGTTCGGTTACAACCACTACACGGTCTGTAAGCAACTGTGTGATACACATGGAGGCAATAAGCTAAACACCCTTTTAGCTTCAGAAAAATTTCAGTCATCAGCAATCATACTTGGTCCAAGAAAGTTAACTCGTTTCAACTAAACTCCAAAGTGCACATGTTCCTGACTAATGTCGTTCATGTAATTACGTAATTTTATGGCAGACTATTGCAAAACGCATATTGTTTGCGGTAAGACGTGTGTCCCTTGTGTATCTTATTGTGGTTTGTTATGTGGTTATAATGGTTTGGGTAAAAATCTAGCTTTTATCATGTAATTGATACCGGCTATGCAAAATATTTAACTTCTATTGTAGTCTTAAGGACTAAAGGTGCAATTAATTTGGTTAAAAGTCAATAAAGTACGATTTAAAATTCTGAGTAAATTAAATACTAGTAATTGTATTAATTTGTCATAAAATACAATTCTTGGAAAAAGTTAACATGATGTCATTTGAACGAATTGCACGTCTGCACTCAAAATTCTGTTTTGGTGCACACATAAAAAAATGAAATTTAATTGTTTTATAACAAAATATAACAGTTTTATAACAAAATATAACAAAATTATCCTTTTATCAATATAAAATCTTAAAGTATTTCAAAGCAAACATTTGAAATATTACAGCAACAAAATTAGAACCACAACCATCGCCTGAAAGGTAAACCTGCCTCACTACATAGAGGATATAAACAATATACGAGTTCTTTTATACTAGTGTAATATCTTGCCATCAGGAATTTCTTTGCCTTTTTCAGACATGAATGTTTTGTCTCTCAACATTGACGTTTCAATAGTATTCGTCATTTTTCTCTTTTCGGTTGGTCGTATTCCTTGTATTTTGTCTCTTATGCCTTTGTTTGTTTGTTTGGTTTTTTTTTTGTTTTTTTTTGGTTTTTTTGTTTTTTTTTTCTCTCATGTTTTACTTTTTACCTTGTTTTTGTCTTTTGTCACTTGTTGTTACTTTTTGACATCATCCTTACCTTTTGTCACTTGTTGTTACTTTTTGACATCATCCTTGTCTTTTGTCACTTGTTGTTACTTTTTGACATTATCTTTTCTTTTGTCACTTGTTGTTACTTTTTGACATCATCCTTGCCTTTTGTCACTTGTTGTTACTTTTTGACATTATCCTTGTCTTTTGTCACTTGTTGTTACTTGTTGACATCATCTTTGTCTTTTGTCACTTGTTGTTACTTTTTGACATCATCCTTACCTTTTGTCACTTGTTGTTACTTTTTGACATTATCCTTGCCTTTTGTCACTTGTTGTTACTTTTTTGACATCATCCTTGTCTTTTGTCACTTGTTGTTACTTTTTGATATCATCCTTGCCTTTTTCTCTTGTTTTATTTTTTGACATTATCCTTGTCTTTTGTCACTTGTTGTTACTTATTGACATTATCCTTGCCTTTTGTCACTTGTTTTACTTTTGACTTTATCCTTGTTTTTTGTCTCATATTTTACTTTTTGACATTATCCTTGCCTTTTGTCACTTGTTGTTACTTTTTGACATCATCCTTGCCTTTTGTCACTTGTTGTTATTTTTTGACATTATCCTTGCCTTTTGTCACTTGTTGTTACTTTTGACATTATCCTTGCCTTTTGTCACTTGTTGTTACTTTTTGACATCATCCTTGTCTTTTGTCACTTGTTTTACTTTTTAACATTATCATTGCCTTTTGTCACTTGTTGTTACTTTTTGACATCATCCTTGTCCTTTGTCACTTGTTGTTACTTTTTGACATTATCCTTGCCTTTTGTCACTTGTTGTTACTTTTTGACATTATCCTTGTCTTTTCTCACTTGTTGTTACTTTTGACATAATCCCTGCCTTTTGTCACTTGTTGTTACTTTTTGACATCATCCTTGCCTTTTGTCACTTGTTGTTACTTTTTGACATTATCCTTGCCTTTTGTCACTTGTTGTTACTTTTTGACATTATCCTTGCCTTTTGTCACTTGTTGTTACTTTTTTGACATTATCCTTGCCTTTTGTCACTTGTTGTTACTTTTTGACATTATCCTTGTCTTTTGTCACTTGTTGTTACTTTTTGACATCATTCTTGTCTTTTGTCACTTGTTGTTACTTTTTGACATTATCCTTGCCTTTTGTCTCTTGTTGTTACTTTTTGACATTATCCTTGCCTTTTGTCACTTGTTGTTACTTTTTGATATCATCCTTACCTTTTGTCACTTGTTGTTACTTTTTGATATCATCCTTGTCTTTTGTCACTTGTTGTTACTTTTGACATTATCCTTGCCTTTTGTCACTTGTTGTTACTTTTTGACATTATCCTTGCCTTTTGTCACTTGTTGTTACTTTTTGACATTATCCTTGCCTTTTGTCACTTGTTGTTACTTTTTGACATCATCCTTGCCTTTTTCTCTTGTTTTACTTTTTGACATTATCCTTGCCTTTTGTCACTTGTTGTTACTTTTTGACATCATCCTTGCCTTTTGTCTCTTGTTGTTACTTTTTGACATCATCCTTGTCTTTTGTCACTTGTAGTTACTTTTTGACATTATCCTTGTCTTTTGTCACTTGTTGTTACTTTTTGACATTATCCTTGCCTTTTGTCACTTGTTGTTACTTTTTGACATTATCCTTGCCTTTTGTCACTTGTTGTTACTTTTTGACATCATCCTTGTCTTTTGTCACTTGTTGTTACTTTTTGACATCATCCTTGTCTTTTGTCACTTGTTGTTACTTTTTGACATTATCCCTGCATTTTGTCACTTGTTGTTACTTTTTGACATCATCCTTGTCTTTTGTCACTTGTTACTTTTTGACATCATCCCTGTCTTCTGTCTAATGTTTTTACTGGTACTTTTTCTCTTGTTTTATTTTTGGTCACGTCATTGTCTTTTGTCTTATGTTTTACTTTTGATCGTGGCTTTGAAGTTGGTCCCATGTTTATTGTTTAACTCTTGGTTGTGCCCCTGTCTCTTGTCGCTTTTTCATCTTGTCATTTTTCTCTTATTCTTTATTTTAGTCATGGTATTTGTCTCTTGGTTTCACTCGTGATCACGCCTTTGTTTTTGTTTTTTTTTCTCTCTGGTTTAACTTTTGGCCATGGTCCTTGTCTTTTGCCTCTTGTTGGTCATATCAGTGTCTTTTGTCCTCGTTTCATATTAAGCTCACCTGACCCTAAGGGTCAGTGTGAGCTATTGCCATCACTTGGCGTCCGTCCGTCGTCCGTCCGTTAAACTTTTCACATTTTCATCTTCTCCTCTAAAACTACTGGAAATTCATCCAAACTTTACAGGAATGATGTATGGAAGGTCCTTTACAAAGATTGCTCATTTCGCTTCGATCTGACAAAAAAACATGGCTGCAAGCGCAGAACTTGGGTTTAACATTGGACTTTATGGGAAAAATCACATTTTCATCTTCTACTCTGAAACCGCTGAAGCAAATTCACCCAAACTTTACATGAATGATGTACTAAAGGTCCTTAACAAAGATTGGTCATTTCGTTCCGATCCGATAAAAACATGGCCGCCAGCACGGAACATAGTTTAACATTAAACCCTATGGGAAAATCACATTTTCATCTTCTACTCTGAAAAATCACATTTTCATCTTCTGCTCTGAAACCACTGAAGCAAATTCAGCCAAAGTTAACAGGAATGGTGTATGGAAGGTCCTTACAAAGATTGCTAATTTTTCCGATCCGACAATAAACATGGCCGCCAGCGCAGAACTTAGGTTTATTGGACTTTATGGGAAAAATCACATTTTCATCTTCTACTCTGAAACCGCTGAAGCAAATTCACCCAAACTTTACAGGAATGATGTACGAAAGGTCCTTAACAAAGATTGCTCATTTCATTTCGATCGGATGAAAAACATGTCTGCCAGCACGGAACGTAGTTTAACATTGGATCCTATTTGAAAAATCATATTTTCATCTTCTGCTCTGAAACCACTGAAGCAAATTCAACCAAACTTTACAAGAATTATGTACTAAAGGTCCTTAACAAAGATGGCTCATATTGTTCTGATCCGATAAAAAAATGTGCCGCAATCACGGAACATAGTTTAAAATTGGACCCTATGGGAAAATCACATTTTCATCTTCTACTCCAAAACACTGAAGCAAATTCATCCAAACTTAACAGGAATGATGTACTAAAGGTCTAACAAAGATTGGTTATTTCTTTTCAATCCGATGAAAAACATGGCCACCAGCACGGAACATAGTTAAACATTGGATCCTATTGGAAAATCAAATTTCATCTCCTTCTCTGAAACCACTGAAGCAAATTTAACCAAACTTTACAGGAATGATGTGCTAAAAGTCCTTTACAAAGATTGCTTGTTTCCTTCTGATCCGATAAAAAACATGGCCGCCAGCACGGATCTTGGGTTTAACATTGGGCCCTGTTGGAAAAATCACATTATCATCTTCTCCTGCGAAACTGGAGAAGCAAATTCAACCAAATTTTACAGGAATAATGTATGGATTGTCCTTAACAAAAATTGCTTATTTTGTTACAATCTGATAGAAAACATGGCCACCAACACAGAAAATATTTTAATTTTGGACCCTATATGAAAATAACATTTTCATCTTCGCCTCTTAAACCACTGTTCAAGCAATTTCAACCAAACTTCACAGGAATAATGTACATAAGGTACTTTACAAATATTGCTCATTTCATTTCGATCCGACAAAAAACATTACCTCCAGTGCAGAACATAGTTTAACATTTGAGCCAGGTATTAGAAATACAAAAAATACCAAAGTTGCATAAAAACAGTAAATTTCGTTATGCTGTACACGTGTTTCAAGGGGTAACCTCTCATCAGCAGCATTAAAATCAAATAATATGGAAAGCCATAATCCAAAAGTAGTCCAGAAAGAAGTACTCATTTCCAAAAATATCAAAACAGGAAGCCAAATCCAGTACCAAGGACATCTACCGAGTGCCATACACGGAATGAAGCCTCAGTTTTTTTTAAGTAATTAGAATTTTGATAAAACAGTAAATTTCTATAACATGCAAGGTAAAATTTTCATGTCAGACAAGTCTGACTATTGGGCTGGTAAATACCCTCGGGGACCTCTGGTCCACCATTGGCATCGGCCCAATGGTTCAAAATACAAAAAATACCAAAGTTTGCATAAAAACAGTAAATTTTGTTATGCTGTACACGTGTTTCAAGGAGTAACCTCTCATCAGCAGCATTAAAATCAAATAATATGGAAAGCCATAATCCAAAAGTAGTCCAGAGAGAAGTACTCATTTCCAAAAATTTCAAAACAGGAAGCCAAATCCAGCCAAAACCATCCTTTTCATCATCTCTGAAACTATATTCAAGCAAATTTAACTAAATGTATAAGAGGTCCTGTGCAAAAAATAGTCATTTCAATAGGATCAGACAAAAAACATGGGTGGCAATGGAGATATGGAATATAGGACATTTTGTTTTTGATACGGACTTTATCACGGCCAGTATCAAGTGAGCCCGTTAGGGCGAGCTTGATGCGTTACGCCGTCATAAAGTCCGTATCAAAAAACAAAATGTCCTTTATTTCTTTTATCGGTAATTCACAAAATGATAAATAAAACTTTATAATAGCTTGCAATAAGCTGAAATTTCTATTTTAGCGCAATTTATCCTTTGTATATTGCAATAATTTACATGCATTCTTCATTCAACGTATTGCGTGTATGAACACAAAGATAGTGCCAAAACATGACGTAGCAACCCGCACGTGACTCCTTCACAGTGACCGATATTTTCGTGATAGTGTCCAGTTCGGTGATACTAAGAATATCAGTCTCTGTAGATCAAAGGAAACTCTTACAAATTACCGATAAAACATTATATAAGCTAAACTTTAGACTCCATTGGTAAAATCATCATTTTTGGTCATGCATGGCATAGAAGCATTTTGTCAGGTGAGCGATACAGGCTCAGTTTCTGAGCCTCTAGTTGGTCATGTGCATGTCTCTTGTTTCGTGTTTTAATTTTGTTACCACGTTCTTGTATTTTGTCTCGTGGTTTACTTTTGTCTCAGGATTGTTTTCCTTTTGGTCATGGACCTTGTCTTTATTTTTGATCATCTCTTGCCTTGCTTTTATTCTTTGGTTTTGACGATGACAATCCCTTGTTTAGGCCATTTCCTTGTCTTATATAAGCAAAATATAAATAAATAAATAATCTTTATTTCTAGAGGATAACCCCATTAACCAAAACTAATCCCTGGGGTCTTCAAATAAAAATAAATCATTAAAAATTACATATAAAGTCTACAAGCAGATTATTATATGTTAGTCAACTATATTTGATTAATTTTTACGTATTTTTTTTTCTAGTATATTTGCAATTCATTACTATTTAAAAATAGGCATAGCATTTCAGTTTAATGGGTATGCAAACTTTCAAATCATTTGGTATATACTGTTCGATTTTTTTATCCAGAATATAACAAGTTTTTTGCAAAGAATATTTTATTGGTTTCGGTAAAGTTAACATGATACAAAGGCATGCTATTTTTAAGTGACTATTATATATATAAAAAAACTTCTTCTATTCAATATCCAACCAATTTAAAGAATCAAACAGTAAAGAAGAAGGAGTTATTAATTAAATTAGTTTTTAATATAACTCTTGCTGATTTTTTTCCCACACCTTTGTCTTATATTCCTTGTTTTACTTGTGGTCATATCCTGCCTTTTGTCTGACTTTTTATGTCCGTGTCTTTTGTCTCATGTTTTACATTAAAGACCCAGTCATTGTCTTTTGTATCTTGTTTTAGTCTTATTCATGTCCTTTTTTCTCCGGTTTTTTTTGTCATGGTTCTTTTCTTTGTTCCTTGTTTTATTTTTATGGTCATGTCCTTGTCTTTGTAATAATTTTGGTCATCTCATTGTCTTTTGTTTCTTGTTTTAGTCTTGGTCATGTTCATTTTTCTCCGATTTTTTTTCTTTTTTTTGTTATGTTATACTTTTGGTCACCTCATTGTCATTTGTCTCATGTTTTAACTTTGGTCATGGTTTTTTCTTTGTTTCTTGTTTTACTTGTATGGTCATGTCCTTGTCTTTTGTCTTACTTTTTATGTCCGTGTCTTTTGTCTCATGTTTTACGTTTGTTCATGATTCTTGTCTCCGTTTCATGTTTTACATTTGTGGTCATGTCGTTGTCTATTTCCATTGTTTTACTTTTGGTCATTTCATTGTCTTAAGTCTCATGCTTTACTTTTTGGTCATGGTTCTTGTCATAGTCTCTTGTTTTACTTTTGGTCATGTCTTTTTCTTTTGACTCTTGTTTTAAAATAAAAATATATGTTGCGAAACAGCTTAATGTCATATAAATTAGACAGAATAAGAACTTTAGTATAGCTGTCGTGCATGGAGAACAACAAAATAAAATTCTGGAATAAAACTAAAATCTAAAAAATATATGTTCAAGATAGAAAAGGCCCAAATTTTCGGAGTTAACTCCTTTTATGAGGGTTAAAAAAAGAATACGACGGCATCGTGGACCAAGACACGCGTCACCTATGTTGTCCCCAACTAAAACGACTCTTGTTTTACTTTGGCCATGTCCTTGTCTCTTTTCTCTTGTTTTACTTTGGTCATGTCCTTGTCTCTTTTCTCTTGTTTTACTTTTCGTTTTATCTTATTTTCATTTTAGGCATGTTCTTTGTCTCTTGGTTTTACATTTGGTGACGCCCTTGTTTTTTTTTCTAGTTTAACTTTTGGCTATGGTCCTTGTCTTTTGTCTCGTGTTTTACTTTTGGTCATGGTCCTTGTCTTTGTTTCCTGTTTTAATTTTCGGTCATGCCATAGTCCTTTGTCTGTTGTGTTACTTTTGGTCATGTCCATGTCTTAGTTTTGGCCATGGCCCTTGTCTTTTGTCTGTTGTGTTACTTTTGGCCATGATCCTTGTCTTTTGTCTGTTGTGTTACTTTTGGCCATGGCCCTTGTCTTTTGTCTGTTGTGTCACTTTTGGCAATGGTCCTTGTCTTTTGTCTGTTGTGTTACTTTTGGCCATGATCCTTGTCTTTTGTCTGTCGTGTTACTTTTGGCCATGGCCCTTGTCTTTTGTCTGTTGTGTTACTTTTGGCAATGGTCCTTGTCTTTTGTCTGTTGTGTTACTTTTGGCCATGATCCTTGTCTTTTGTCTGTTTTGTTACTTTTGGCCATGATCCTTGTCTTTTGTCTGTTGTGTTTGGCCATGGTCCTTTTCTTTCATCTCTTGTTTTACTTTTGGTTATGTCCTTGTGATTTGGTTTTTGTTTTACTTTTGGTTATGTCCTTGTGATTTGGTTTTTGTTTTACTTTTGGCTAATCTTATGTCTCTCGTTTAACTTTTGTTTAAGTCCTTTCCTTTGTCTCTTGTTTTACTTAATGGTCATGTCCTAGTCATTTTTCGTTTTACTTTCCGCTATGTCATTGTCTTTTACTTTTGGTCATGTTCTTGTCTTTTGTCTCTTGTTTTACTTTTATGGTCATGTCCTTGTTTTTATACCCCCCCCGCTTTAGCGGGTGGTATATAATGATCATAGTGTCCATTCGTCCGTTCCTTCTTCCGTCCGTTCGTTCGTCATTCCTTCTGCCCTTGGGTACGCACTTTGTGGCGACAACTCCTCCTGGACCACTTGGTAAAATTCAATGAAACTTTCACACAATGTTCAGTACACACAGTCATTGTGCACCATCTATTAAAAATTTTGATTTGATCTCTTTTTTAGGGGGCGGGGTATATACTTTGTGAGCTTTGCTCACAGTTTTTCTAGTTTACTCTTGTTTTACTTTGTTCATGTCCTTGCCTTTTTTTTCTTATGTTTCATTTTTTGTCATGGTTTTGCCTTTGTTTCTTGTTTTACCGCTCAGTTTGGCGATGTCCTTGTTTCAAGTCTCATGCTTTACTTTGGCTATTGTTTTGTCTTTTATATAATGTTTGACTTTTGGTCACGGTTCCTTCAAATATTCTGGGTCCAAGTAAAAGTCACATTGGCAGCTTTCCTTGCGTTGTTTGTTCGGTTTTTGTTTCGTCATTTTTGTTTTTACTTTCTGATACGGGCGTTCACAGTCTGTTGTTTTTCAATGTTTAATGTCTTTTTTTATTATTGGCGAGAACATATAATGGGCCGGATGTCTTTGGAGGAGATCTTGTTAGGTTCTTCATGGGGGAAACCGGGGTATCATTGAAGTGGTCATTAACTTTTTTAGCGCACGTAATCAATAATAATTGATTACTGAAAATATGGTAATTTTCGTAAATTTTCGCAAATACCGCAAGGGGACGACCATTTGATTTTTTAGAGGGGGGGCTTGGTTGAGTTTGTAAATAAAAATTCAACCGTGATGCCATCCTACTTGTCATGAAAATAAATAATTTAATTTTGCTTTGAAGATTTTTTTTTAAATGCAACTTAATTTGATGTGACTGACATTTGGTGAAAATAAGTAATTTGTTCGAGATTTTCATGAAAATATTTTTTTTCTAGGCAAAAATGTTCGTCCCCTAATCAAAAGTCGTCGAAAATGTACCTGGTAGTCTGTCATGATCAAATATTGCAGATCAGTGAATAAAATTCATCATTCACATTAAAATCGTATTTAGCACCAAAAGTCACAATTTACATTGAAATTTCCTCATTTATAAAAATTCAATAATGCCCCTTATTATTATGAGTTCTTTCCGGAAAAAAAATCGGAGTTTGTCGATGTTTGGTGTGGAGTTTTCAACTCAAACTGTGTATCCGGTTTCGGTTTCCACGAGAGAGAGAAGGATCAACGATGTCAGAAATTAACAAATTAAGGGTCCTTGAATTGTACAGTGGCATTGGAGGGATGCATTGTGCTTTACAAGGTTCAGTTTAGATATTTGAATCCAAAAGACCTAATCCCAAAATGCTTTAGATCAATCACCAGTGGATTATCCAAAGCCATGTCAGTTTCATACATATTTTTGGTCTTACAAGGTCAAATTATTTAAATCAAAAGAACTTGTCCCAATATGCATTAGGATACATAATAAGTAAGGAGCTAACAGGTTGGCCGATATAAAGCTAAGATGGTGCATACTAGTTCTATAACGTATATGTACCTCTCATTCCATGTCTGCTTCTTCTTGTGTGTAGGATCCTTAAGTTGATTGGAGCACAATTTTCAGTCAAGTTGATAGAAAATTTAGGAATGTTCACATGAAAGTTAAAATAAATTCTGCTAAAATCTAAAATATATACAGGGGATTTGAGCAATCACCAACACATGACCATTTATTTACATGAATTAATTAAAAATGTTCTACCACAATGTAAATTAAGGCTGGGACTAATATAACAGGGATTTGAAACATTTACATTTCTTACAAATTCGGTGTCAAGGCAGATTTACCTGTAAATGGTCGTATTTTTCAGCATTTCTCTGTTGAAACATAGGACATTTTTAGTACATAAGGTATATAGATAATAGTGTTGCACGCAGCTCTATATAATATGAATGCATATGTGTTGGTAAGGTGAGCTGCAAAGGTAGAATATGTGATTCCGAATGCCAACAGTGATGAAAATCATCTTTTTAAACCTGTTAACATCAGAAAATCACATATTCTACCTTTGCAGCTCACCTTACCAACACATATGCATTCATATTATATAGAGCTGCGTGCAACACTATTATCTATATATCTTATGTATCTTACCTGTTGCAACCTTATCCTTCTTCTATCTATTTCCTACCCACCTAATGTTCATCGTGTACTGTGTTACAACCCTAGATTTCCTACGAGGAGGAATAACTAGGTTACCGAAAGCTATATTTTTATATACATGTAGCCTAGGTGGTCTAGTGGTCTAGGGCGCTGGACATAGTGCAGGCGGTGTTGCCATAGATGACAACAAAGCAGGGGTTCAAATCCAGCCGTATACTTTGCTGGATTTTCCAATGTTAACAGGTTTAAAAAGATGATTTTCATCACTGTTGGCATTCGGAATCACATATTCTACCTTTGCAGCTCACCTTACCAACACATATGCATTCATTTTTAGTACACTTTACATCTACATTTTTCTACTGATCTTAATACAAAATACATCATTTTATAGGAAAAAGATTGCTGCAAATCATAGTATAACTTTTGTAAAATAAATTCATTCCAAAGTACACAAATTTTGCTCTAAAACTTGCATAATTTTGGGTTTTTTTTTAGAAATATACAGCGAAATTTTATACTTCATGACGTTTTTTCAGTACACTTTCTATTTTCCCAAAAATATTTAATGCTACAAAATTTAAATGATTGAAAAGATGAAACTTCGACACGACTCATGGTATATTTTTCTTTAAATTTAGTTGAAAATTAAGTTGTAAAATACACAGGTAAAAGTTTAGGTTTTGAACTCAAAAATTTATTTCTAAAAATTGCATGAGTGTGGTCACATCAGTCAAAGTTTATCAGCACTGTTAAAAACCTTTCCTGCACAAAATATATATGGCTATAAAGCCAATACAAAGAGATTTATACTGATAAAATTTCGTAATAGTAGGATGGAATTTGACAGGTAAACTAACGAGTAAAGTTAGCCAATTTTCTTTATTTTCATTGTTCTGACGCTCATTAATCATCGATAACTGTCATTTGTTTATTGGACAGTTTCTCGATAATTTTATGACCTCTTTACACAAGAAAACAACCCCTGGTGCATTTATTACCCATTTTTTATTAGGATTTCATTGTTGTGTGAATGAAAATTTAATGTTGTAAATATATGATAAATCAGCTTTTCTGCAAAGTTTTTAGAATAATTTTATGTTGGGTAAATCAAAAGTTACAGCCGAAAATCGTAGCCTGGATACCGCTTTTTATTCAATTAAACTGGTTTGTTAAATAGTTTCAAATCCCTGTTATATTAGTCCCAGATTAAGGTGAGACGTTACTAAATGGCTGTTTCTTACTTTTCCTGAAAATTTGCGTACAAGTAGATCCTGATGACTTACATTGGAATATCAACTTTTTAATAAGGGTCATGGATCACTTAAGGAAGATATATGTCCCACTTCAACCATGTTGGTATGTATGATGCATTTTGGGATGACAACAACAATGCATGCTTCGGATGCAGTCTGTAAAGTACATTTTATGCATGACTGAATCTGTTAAAAAGAATGATAATAGTCAATTCCTGTTTACTTACATGTGGAACATGTGACAATGCTGTGCAATGAGGTGAGCTTAGCCATGTTGTTAGCAGGCTGTGCCTGCTTTCTATTTTTTTCAAAAGGTTAGCAAAAGTGAATGATATATTCATGATAAACTTAATACATGCATTTAACAACAATACCCATTAGACAGATACCCTGTTTATTTTACAGAAAGTGGTGTTCCATTTGAAGTAGTGGCTGCTATAGACATCAACACAACAGCCAATAAAATTTACAGGCACAACTTTAGAGGAACATACCTAATAGAATCTGGTATAGAGGTATACTTAGCAAATTATTAATATTTCAGATTCAAGGCATCAATTTGAACCATGCGCACAAAAAAACTACTCAAAGTCCAAAGGGGAGTGTCTTAGTTATATTATTACCATCTGACTTTATGTAGAAGCTAGCTAAGAATAAAAAACTATCGGGTGTAACATGAAGTTTGTTAGTATTATAAAAAACATAATTTAATGTTTATGAATGATAGGAATAGCCTTTCTAGGTCAAATCATCAGATACACAGAAATTAAATATGAAATTGAATGGTAGAAAATTAATTAACCTACCCCTCCCCAAAAATTATCTAAATGTCATTTAGAAGTTGGTTGTTGCTCATCAAAGTAAATAAAGCCAAAAAGAACACCAACAAATGATCTCAAATTAATGAAAGGATATGGAGTAAATGCACGTGAGACAAAGTCTCTACAAATACAGATGTACATGATAAAACCACACAATGGAACAGGGCTCAAACCCACACTGAATTCAAGCTGCCTTTAGCCCATATAAACTTATCACCAACTTTACATAACTACTGCCTATGACTAAATGATAAATCTGATTGGAAGTTGACATGTTACAATGTATCCTAGTTATATCACTTACTTTTAAACTAGGCCAAATTTCGGCAGTAGATGAGACTGACAATAAAACAACAGAATACATTACACACAAAGTACATGTATGAGAGACCTTCAAAATGGGTAGCAATGGTGAGTGACCGCTATGAAAGAGAGAAGTTATATGGAGGGAATACTGTATTTTGAATACACACTAACAAATAATAGTAATATTTCATGGTTGTTACAGACTCTGACAGTTACACAGCTAGACAGAATGAAGATTGATATGATATTAATGAGTCCACCATGTCAGCCATTTACACGTGTTGGGAAGAAGCGAGATAACGAAGATTTTAGGACAAAATCATTCCTTCATTTGTTAGATCTGTTACCACAGTAAGTTGAAGACAATATCAGGTTTAAATTAGACACATTTCATAAGGCTTGGAGCTAAGTTAGAAAAAGGATTATGTGAGTTTTAAATCCAGGCCAATTTGGAATACATGTACTTGATTTCAAGAAATATTTGCAACATTCTTTTATTTGGGGAGAAAAACTGATGTTGATCTAGAAACACATCAATTCAACTTTGATTTAATAATATTTGTTTAACACTACATATTTCTAGTTTCATTTTACAATCCAGTATTTCACCTCTATGTTGCAGTGGAAAGGCAGTTGAATTTTTAGCTCACCTGGTTATAGCAAAGGTCAGCTTTTGCCATCAATTTGCATCCATGTCTGTCTGTCCAGCGTGAACTTTTCATTCAGAGATCTCCTCTGAAACTACTGAGCCATTGGAACCAAACTTGGCCACATTAGTCCTTAGATGCACCCTGCAAAAAAGTGTTTTTCATTTCAGGTCGGTGCTACAATGTATATCCAAGATGGTCATGAGTGGTGAACATAGATTTTAGGTGGCTCACATTTTTAGCTCACCTCACGAAGTGAGGGGGGCTTATGTGATACCCCTAGCGTTGGCGTCAGTGTCCGCGTCTGTTTAGGAAGAATGGTTAAGGTCCATTCCTGCTTACTGACATGCCCCACATCAACTATATTGGTTTGCCTGATGCACTTTGGGATGACGACTGGAATGAATGCTTCAGATGCTGTCTCTGACCTACATTTTACGCATGAGCGACCTGGTTAGGTAGAATGGTTAAAGTTCATTCCCGCTTACTGACATGGCCCACATCAACCATATTGGTATGCATGATGCATTTAGGATGGCAACAACAATGCATGCTTCAGATGCTGTCTCTGACCTACATTTTACGCATGAGCGACTTGGTTAGGTAGAATGGTTAAAGTCCATTCCTGCTTACTGACATGGCCCACATCAACCATATTGGTATCTATGATGCATTTTCGGATGGCAACAACAATTCATGCTTCGGATGCTGTCTCTGACCTACATTTTACGCATGAGTGACCTGGTTAGGTAGAATGGTTAAAGTTCATTCCTGCTTACTGACATGGCCCACATCAACCATATTGGTATCTATGATGCATTTTGGGAGGACAACAACAATGCATGCTTCGTGGCTGTCTCTGACCTACATTTTACGCATGAGCGACTTGGTTAGGTAGAATGGTTAGAGTTCATTCCCGCTTACTGACATGTCCCTTAGCAACCATATCAGTATGTATGATGCATTTTGGGATGACAATAACAATGAATGCTTCGGATGCAGACTGTAAACTTCAATTTATGCATGACTGAATCTGTTAAAAAGAATGATTATAGTCCATTCCTGTTTACTGACATGTGCAACACGTGACAATGCTGCGCAACGAGGTGAGCTTAGCAGGCTGTGGCTGCTTTCTATGTTTATGCCGCCGCTGTTATGGGCATTAAGTTTTACCCTTGTCCGTATGTCCATTTGTCCGTCCGTATGTACGTCTGAAAATTTTCATCAAGAATTTCTCAGCTTGTGTATGCGGTAATGATTTGATATTTGGTCTGAAGCTTAATTATGATGAGTTGTACAATGACTCCCTTTTCAAGTCCGTAACTTATCTACTCCTGTTTGACGATAACTTTGATTTTTTCCCATTATAGCCATATATTGAAATTTTTCATCAAGGATTTCTCAGCTTGTGTATGTAGTAATGATTTGATATTGGGTCTGAAACTTTAGTATGATGAGTTGTAACGTGTCTCCCCTTTTTAAGTCTCTCACTCGTCTACTTCCTGTTTGCTGATATATATCTGGTGGGGCATCCGTGTCCCATGGACACATTTTTTTTTATTTAATTTGTGTCAGATTTAAGAACTCCTCTGGTTTTTCCCAGTTCAATGGCTTAAAGAATTTTGCACATTAACCTCCATTTTTTATTTCATTAAATGTCTTAAAAAGGTCAAATTGAGATACCTTACAAGTTGTCATTAAATTCTTGAATTTACTTCCTAAGATTTACACAAAAAATATTCCTGATGGTAAATTAAAGAAAACTCTAGAGAAATCAATTTTCTACCAAATTTTTAAAGTCTTGTAAGTCTGTAAAAACCACTCTGACCTACATGAATTTATTTCTTTATACCATTTCATTAATTCCACAATGCTTAAGATAAGTTTCTAGAAATTCTTAATATAAATAACATCAGGTGTGAGCCTCCTTAACATTGAATCCTATGGGAAAACACATTCAAAGATCTTTTCCTTTTAAACTGCAGTCCAATTGAAACCTAACTTGGCCACAATAATTTTTAGGTGGTCTCTTGCAGAAAAGGTGTTTTCAGGTCTGCACTTTATTCAAGATGGCCACCAGTAGGCAAAATAGTTTTTACATTGGACCCTAATGGAAAAACACATTCAATGATCTTGTCCCCTTAAACTGCTGACTTGGTCACAATAGTCTTTAGATGGTCCCCTGCAAAAAAGGTGTTTTTGAGCTCCATGCTATATCCAATTATATGGCCTCCAAGAGTGAGCATAGTTTAATATTGGACCTTATGTGTAAACACATTCAAAGTGTCAATTTTTCAGTGAAGGGAGGCAAAGGAAAGCAACTGAAATTCTATTTCAGGTAGTTTGGGTGACTCAAAACAAAACGATAGATTTTTCTCATTTTTCCGTGATTGAAAGTTGATTAAATTTTCTTCAAAATATTAGTAAAAAATCAATAGGTCACCAAACTCGTTTTTGTGGGAGAAGCCTTTGAAAATAGCAAGATTTTGACATTTTTAATATAGTCTTTTTAGGGAATAATACAATTTGAGAATTTCTTGTTGATGAAAACGATAGATTTTCCGAAAAAGTAGTACAAAGTATTTTAAAAGTATTCATTTTGGAAATATGAAATAAAAAAAGGGTCATAAATCATATTCTTGAAAAAATAACACAGATGTTATTTTTCCTTTCTATTTCATTATAATTATCTCCCCTTAATAAAATTAAGAGTTTTTCAGCTTAAAATAGATTATATTTTTTATCTATTATCAGTAAACTATTCAAAATTATTTTTACAACATTTTAATGGTAAATTCCAATTTTAATCAGATGCACAATATGGATGTACAGTTTTATACACCTAAGCCACCTTAAGGTTTTATTCTTGGTATACCATTCTTTCTTGTATTCAGTCAATACAAATTCCATGTTACAACTGATTTTATGGCTCTTAACTTGGAAGATTGTGATTAACCTCTGTAATCTGCATCAGTGGATCAATAAGGCTCTAATTACCAAAGGTTGTAACACCAAGGATTTATAATATATTATAAGCATGTGTTTCAATAATTCACAACGTTAAGTGTATATTAAAAATGCATCATTGAAGCCATAACTGTAAAATTCATATTTTAGACTATCACATTGTCCAGGATACATCCTTGTAGAGAATGTTAAAGGATTTGAAGAATCACAGACAAGAGATTTATTGATAAAATCACTTCAGAAGTGCCAGTTTAAAATACAGGTACATGTATATAAATCCTGTTAAAATAGATGAAGATAAGGTCTATTTTCAGTGATGGCATATCACATTAAAGTATATTTTACAGCTTTTTAATCAAAACACATTCATAAAAACAAAAAAAATCAATAAAAATTATAAACAGACATTAAACTACAAAGATCTTTGAAAAAATCAATAACTGATGTACATTAGGATGCTCAAGAAAGATGAAATTTATAGATCCTAATTCAAACATTCATCTTCAACCAATGTTTAAAAGAATTGGCTACTAGACCTATTTAATCACAATCTACAGATTCCTTTGTCTATCTTATGCGTCGTGTGTGAAAATATAACACATGTTTTTAACAAAGATTGATGATATTAAAATGAAATAAACAAATACTAGATAATATCTAGAGCAACATCAGTAGTTTTCGACCAAGTAACCTATTTACTTTGATATGACGTCATGGATGGGTGAAACATATATATTACTTGTATCAATACATATTATTTATCCATATATATACACATTGCATCTTTAACTTGTAAGCTTGAATCGTTTTCAACTTTGTAAGCTGTAATATAGATGATTGGTCAATCTGTAGTTTTTGGCTGTTTTGAACCACCTACAGGTATTTTCAACCACATGTTCACTGTCAAAAAATCACCAATTTTCCAAAATAAGCAATGAAGGGATATTGAGTAAGGGCTGTTCCAGAAAAAATGACATGGGGGGTTTGAAGGCACTTTTGTATTGACCCCCACCACCCATAGAATTCTTCCCCATATGTACAATACAAAAAGATGATGAAAACACAACCACCCACAGCATTTTATATGAAGTGCCTTCAAAGGGTCCCAGACCAACTTTTCTGGAACAGCCCTAAATGCAAATTAGACACAATCTCTACAAATACATGGTAAAACAAAGCAATGGAACAACGCTTTTGTTGTTGTTCTTCATCTTGAAGTCACCATGAGGCCTTGCTCATACCTCATAGTAAGTTAAAGATGGCCCCTAGCACCAGTTTGAGCGGAATTCATTGCTCATTGTCAAGCAATGCTACATTAATACTCTTCATTATCATGTGAATGTAGGTTTGTCAAAAATCATTAAAAAGAGAAATAAAGACAGTTTTATATGAAAGTTTTAATTTTAGGTTAATATAAGGTTTTAGATTACTAAAGTATAAAAAATGTTAACAAATTTTTGACTAAATTTATTTTGTAGGAATACATGTTAACACCTCTCCAATTTGGTATACCAAATTCTAGACTGAGATATTATTTGATTGCAAAAAGACAAAGTGAGGATCCAAATTGTACATTACCAAAAATATGTGATGTGAGTAGTATTGTGTATAGATATAAGATTTTATAGACAGAGTCTGAATTCAAAACTGTATATTACCAAAAATATCTGACATAAGTTGTTCTGTGTATAGATTTAAGATATAAAGACAAAGCCTGAATTCAAACTGTATGTTACCCAAAATATGTGATCTAAGTACTATTATGTATATTTGGTAGATCTAAAGAGACAGGTCTGGAAGAAATGTCAAGGAGGAAAAATAAATGTTTAAAAATACAAAAAGAAGTTTATACCAGTTTTCATATGAGGCAATAGCATCTAACCCTTTGGAAAAAAGGGAATATTTGATATATAGGTAGTGTTACTAAGAGCGATAGGGAGTATATGTCAAGGAGAAAAACGAATGGATAAAAGCAAAATCTAAAAATTCAAAAGGAGGTTACCAAAAATTTGTCATGATCTAAGGCCCTGAAGACAAAACTTTAACATAAATACATGTAATAACGAACAGAAATTTATGCAAATATCCATGGACACATTTTGAGGCTTGTTTTGGGGTCCCAATATCCAGTATCCTAGTAAAATTGACTAAAATATCCCTTTGAAAACTTAAGATATTCCAATAATTAATATCCCATATTCCATGGTAAAAATACCCCATACATTGTATCCCTGTCAGTTTTGTTTCACATTTTTAAAAGTTGTAAATATCCAATATCTCAATATAAACAAACCTCATTTTTCCTAGAACTTGAACACAAATGTGTGACCAAATTCAATATGTTCCACAGGGTTCGTACAGGTCCTTGAATCCTTGAATAGTTGTGGAATTTCAATTTGAAAATTAAAGGCCTTGAAATGTCATGGAATCCAGTATTTTTGCCAAAAGTCCTGAAAGGTCCTGGAAATTAATCAAAATGTAAAAAAATATTTTTATTGTCGTAGGAAACTTGTGGGTTTGTTGTCTATCAATCTTGTCAGTGAGGTCAATATTAAAAGGAAGTAATAAAACATGATTAAAGGGGAAGTTATCATCCTGGTTTCCTTTTTATCAACAGCCTTTCTCCAATTGATTTTTATTCAAAAAAGGAACCAGATAATATGATGACATTGAAATATTGTTAGAATGATTCATAATGTCTGTGATTTTGGGTATGGAACTTTAAGAAAAATCCTTGAAAAGTCATTGAAAAGTCATGGAAAATTGGAACAAAAAAGATGTATGAACCCTGGTTCCAACTCATATACATTTGTCTTTTTAAACACAACACTATAGCTACACATGTATCAGGTTAGAAAAAGGATCAAATTGAAGTAGATTTAACTGAGAGTATCAAGATTTGGCACGGAAATTGATTTCTATGGGGGCTTGGATTCTCATCCGTGCTGGGCAATTTTCAACAATATACACTATGCTAGGAAATTTTGTTGAGCCCAGCTTTTTTTTTAGCTCACCTGACCCAAAGGATTAGTGTGAGCTATTCTCATCACTTGGCGTCCGTCTTCCATCGTCCGTCATCCAGCTTCCATGCATTAACTTTTCACATTTTCATCTTCTCCTCTGGAACAACTAAAGCAAATTCAACAAAACTTTACAGGAATGACCTATGGAAGGTCCTTTACAACGATTGCTCATTTTGTTCCGATCCGATAAAGAACATGGTCGGCAGGGCCGAACTTAGGTTTAACATTGGACCCTATGGGAAAATCACATTTTCATCTTCTCCTCTTAAACCACTGAAGCAAATTCAATAAACCTTTACAGGAATGATGTACTAAAGGTCCTTTATTAAGATTGCTCATTTCGTTCCGATCGGATAAAAAACATGGCCGCCAGGGCTGAACTTAGGTTTAACATTAGACCTTATGGGAAAATCACATTTTCATCTTCTGTTCTGAAACCACTGAAGCAAAGTCAACCAAACTTTACAGGAATGATGTACTAAAGGTCCTCAATAAAGATTGTTCATTTGATAAAAAAAAACATGGCTGCCAGCATGGATTGGACCCTGTGGGAAAATTGCATTTTCATCTGAAACCACTGAAGCAAATTCAACCAAACTTTACAGGAATGATGTACTAAAGGTCCTTAATATAGATTTCTCTTTTCGTTCTGATCCGATAAAAAAATGGCCACCAGGGCCTAACTTAAGTTTAACATTGGACTATATGGGAAAAATCACATTGTCATCTTCTCCTCTGAGACCGCAGAAGCAATTTAATCAAATTTTACAGGAATTATGTACTAAAGGTCTTTAACAAAGATTGCTCATTTAGTTCTTATCCGAAAATACACATGGCCACAAGCATGGAACATAATTTATCATTGGACCCTATGGGAAAAATCACATTTTGATCTTCTCCTCTGAAACCGCTGAAGCAAATTGAACCAAACTTTACAGGAATGATGTAATAAAGGTCCATTACAAAGATGGCTCATTTAGTTCAAATCCCCCAAAAAAACATGGCCCAGAACATTGTTCAACATTGGACCCTATGGTAAAATCACATTTTCATCTTCTCCTCTGAAACTACTGGAGCAAACTCAACCAAACTTTACAGGAATGATGTACTAAAGGTCTTTTACAAAGATTGCTCATTTTGTTCTGATCAGACAAAAAGCATGGCTGCCAGCACGGAACTTAGGTTCAACATTGGACCCTTGGGGAAAAATCACATTTTCATCCTCTTTTCTGAAACAACTGAATAAAAATCAACCAAACTACACAAGAATGATGTACTATAGGACCTTTACAAAGATTGCTCATTTTGTTCCAATTTGACAAAAAACAGAGCCACCAGTTCAAAACATAGTAAACATAGTATATAGACCTATGGGAAAATATCATTTTCATCTTCTCTGAAACCATTGAAGCAAATTCAACCAAACTTTACAGCGTTGAAGTACGGAAGGTGGTTTACAAAAATTGCTCATTTAATTCCTTTCTGGCAAAGACATGACAGTCAGCTCATAACATAGTTTAACATAGGAGCCTATGAGAAAATCACCCTCTTCATGATCTTCTCTGAAACTATTCAAGCAAATTTAACTAAACTGGATTGGAATGATGTATATATAGCCTTTGCAAAGATAACTCATTATAATAGGATCAGACAAAAACATTGTTGCCAATGGAGAACATAGCTAAACACCAGATCTCATTTGTCAAAAAAATGCATGGTAAAGAAGCATTTTGTTAGGTGAGCGATACAGGCTCAGTCTCTGAGCCTCTAGTTTTCTAATTGACAGGGTGAGGGCCAGATCATTTTTTTTTTCAACAAAGGTGCTGGTCAGAGAATTTTTTTGGCAAAAATAGGGGCCAGAAAATTTACCTAAAAAATACCAGTCCCCCTGAAAATCAAATGGTCTGTGCCTTATACAATGATGATATGAACTGCATTTGTACCTGACTACACCTTAAAAGTTTTTATGTCCCCAGGGCAAAAAGTCAGATCCATCTCTCAGTATTTAGATATGTCTGTCTGCTAAATTCTGCATCGTAAATGTCTCATAGACACATACATTGCCTTGTGAATATATACAATCTTACAGTACAGTGGGAGAACCGGTGTCTGCGCTTCCGGTGTTTCCACGCACCACCGACTTTTAGATGTTGAAGTCAATTTTGGCTAACACAAATTGTTGTGTCAATAAATTTACAACTTTAAGTTTTAATGTTCAAAGAAAAGAAAAGAAATTACAAACTTTGGCGGAGAAATAAGTTATTTACTTCAAAAGGCTAAAAGTAGCTAATTTGTTTCACCCTATTGGTTCCGAATCCCCCTTTTCAATTATTTTGTAATTTCAATACCAATTTGTGTCATTATATCATTGAAATAATAAGTTTCTTTTACCACATGGTTTGTTTTGTAAAAATCTTTCTTTTTAACATTCCTATGCTGGGTTTTCTAGGTCATGTGCGGACACACCGGCCAATACAATGTTTACGCTAAATTGGGTCAAGCTGTGTTCAGGACCCCATATCACATAGTACAGATCGATTTTCTAAAGCTTATATTTTAATTTTTCAAAAGTGTTACACTCAAGCATTCAAAGCGAGTATTTGCATATAATACTCGTCCACTTTTAAAAGTTTGTAAATCTAATGAATTAGTCTAAGGTGCGCGGACACACCGGCCTGCTCTGTAAATGTTTATTTTAAAGTATGGCATATATAAAAAAAAATTTCCAGGGAGAAAGATGTATGCTCTCTATACAATTCAGTAATTTTGTACTTGTTCTTGAGAGAATTTCTCATATGGATACACTATCATTTTTTCAAAATTTCAGCATTCTATTTTTTTTATAATTTCAATATGCTATCCCAACCATCTGTTTATACTGCCAAAATCTCACTATTTCATAATGCCTATGCCAAGTTTTTGATGAGTGTCCTGTGGTTGTTTATATGTTGTGGTTTTCTCCTGTCTGTTTTTTTGTCAGGCAACAGCTGACAACAACAGTTTTAAGAACAGTTTGCCTTTTTATTTTATGTTTGTTGACAATCTCACATTCATAAGTGCAAAGCATGAATGGAGCATTACTTGTCATCGAGTAATGAATTCGGCTCAAACCAGTGCTAGGGGTCATTGTGAACTTACTATGTGTATGAGGTATGAGCCATGGTCATTGTTTAAGGCCTCATGGTGACTTAAAGATGTAGAACAACAATAAAAACAATGTTTCATTGCTTGGTTTTTACCATGTATTTGTAGAGAATTTGTATTATGTGCATATGTTCCATATCCTTTCATTATTTATTAAAGTTTGTTTAACGGTGATATAAAAATGATAGGTTTTATCGTAGACCATGTTGAAGATCAGGATATTTCCATATGTGTTAGGTCTTTTCCTAAGTCGATCCCAGTGAAAAGGGTAAGATAATAGTTATCTCACACAAGTGGAATATCTTAAATTTTGGTTGAATGTAGGAAACTGACAGAAAGCAAAACTTGCCATTCATTGTGAAGTTTTCAGTTGTGATTTCAAGACGTGCAGTGATTTTATTATGTTAACAACTTTGATGTCAAGCTAATTGCAATTTTGGATTTGACATCTAACCATATAAGACAGCCATACTCTACCTCTGGTAACAGCAGTTAATAGAAGGAAAAAAGGAATTCTTCCTGGAACAATACAGTGATGGAAATTTCCATTTCTGATAATGTTCCAGTGATTTTAGAATTGAACAATTGAATAAAAAATATTTTTCATGTATTTTTTCATTCTTTACAGATTATTCATGACATACCTAGTATTGTCAACCCATATCTGAAGTATAAAATATTATGTAAAATATTATGTGATGAAGAAGACAGTCGTAACCATGACAACAGTGCTGCTGGGAAAGATCTCAGAACAACATCCTCTATGTCTGAAAGTGAAAACAAGTTGTCTCCATTAGAAACTGAAGCTTGCTCAAATCAAAATCCTTCCAATTGTCTTTCTGATGTAAATATAACACAAGAAACAAGTACTGACGATCAATGTAATAGTAACGAGATACAAAATGTATGTACAAGTGAACAAAGTTCAAACAGTAATTCAGGCAAACCAAAAAGATTAAAAACCAAGCATTGTAGTGATACAGATTGTGATATAAAACGTTCTAATGATTTAGACAGTAACCTTTGTGATAATGACAGAGAGTTGCTACTGGTAGGACAACTAATGAGACAGGATGATGGTTCGCAGGAATCTCAAAGTAAATGTTTACAATTATCAAATTTCCTGGAAAAAGAATCACCACAATATTTTGATCAGTACAAAGTTCCAGATAAAGAACTGAAAAGGTTTATTGTTATGGATGTTGTTATTCCATGTGTGAGGAAAACTATTTGTTTTACAAAAAGGTAATGGCAGCAATCAATTTGATTGGAGAAAATTATTGTTGTTAATTAATTTTTTTTCCTCAGCATGTTATACCTATGTAATAACAATAATTCACATGTTTGATTCCCAAGCGAGATATTTACGGGAAGTTTTTTTTCAAGTTCCATAGCTTGTTTCTTACCATTGAAAATATGTCATGTATTATCCTATATGACCCTTGAAACTTTGGAAAAACATAGTGAAACAAAATCTCCTTCATATTGCTTATGAGTTACAACATTTCTCCATTCTAGATAGTTCAATTAAAGATTTTGATATGCTCACTGCAGCTAGCATGCTGAAAATCTAAAATATGACTATCGAAAGAAGAACCCATTTGCACCTTCAAATCAAAATCAAACTTCGTGATAAGGTTCCTTATCACTGGAGGCTTAACCTTATTTCTTGGAGGTTTAGGTAACTTTATTAGAAATTCATTTCAGTTTCAAAAGTATTTGGGTTTAGATGATAATATATTTTAGAAAAAAGAAGGGAAACAGGGAATGTGTCAAAGAGACAACGACCCAAAGGGGAGTAATAACAACTCAAATCCACCATAAGATCTTCAATGAACGGTGAGAAAACCCCACACCCAATGGCAGGTTGGAGTCGGCCCCTGAATAAAGAGTAATCAAGTTCAGTGGAAAAAACATCATCCTAGACTCCCATAGACATTAAGTAAACTAATTAGAAAAAAGACAAGACACACAAAGGCTTAATAAAATTCCTGACTTAAGACAGGCGCAGACCTGCTGTGGCAGGGTTAAACTAGTTTTATTGGGCCCAAACCTTCTCCCTAGCCAATGTGAAAAATATCCTTTTTGTCTATATTTGTTAGTCCTAAGGAAAGGTATGCATATCTCCAATATCGGACTATTACGTCAGATTTAATGAAGCTTGGGCTGTGGAAAATCTGAACTCTAAAGTTTCATAGTTATTGATACTTATTATGGTCTTTATTTACAGGTATGGTCATTATATGGAGGGAGCTGGTTCTATAATTCAAATGTCCGCAGATGTTGAGGTAAATAGACTGATTTAAACCCATTTGAAGGTTTGTCTTGAGATAATATTTCTGTTTTAACTTTTTCAGTTTGTGTAGATTATGATATTGTATATACACATGTATAAGTTTGGAAACAATCTGAAAGGTTTTTTTTTTTTATAAGAAGTTTTGATGCTATTGAATACCTTTGCTACAGGATATCTACCGGTCAGTTAAAAAGAACTTTTTAAAGGACTTGTATTTGTGTTAAAATTTTGGATAAAAATGTATTTTGACAGCAATCTGTATCCCAGAAACCTTGCTTTGGGAAGCAATTTGAAAATTTTTGGGAGGTAATCTTCTGTTTTTGGGGGTTTTTTTTCATACATTTAGCAAAGATTATGTTTAGGCATTTAATTGTGTAACAAAACGTAACTCATAACAAAGTCAAAGAAATTATGAAAAAAATAATTAAGAGGTCATGGCACCATAACATGTAAAAAATGTAATTAAAAGTTCCAAAATCTGACAAAAATATAAAAACATGACCATCAAATATATGTCAACTTATTAAATCAAATTTTAATGATTCACTCTTGTTTTAGAAGTTAAAATTATGTATATCTCAATATTGTATAGAATGTTTTTGCAAGAAATCCTAGTTAGGTTTGTAAACTTGCATCATATTCTATGTTCTATTTTGTCTGACAATAAAATATAATTCAAGAAAAAATGTTGTTGCATAAATGATTGGTTTACACTAAATATGATTTCAGAGTGTAAAGAAAGCCAGAGATTTGAAGTTGGAAGCTATAGACCAGAAAAATAATAAGATGTGGGGAGAAAAAGAAATCAGCATCATTAAAGAATTAAACCTGAGATATTTCACACCAAGAGAAATAGCAAACCTCCTGTGTTTTCCTGAAACTTATGGTAAGTTTAAAATCTGTTACAGTGAAAACTTGGGAAATTTCTTCCATCTTATTAGCACACCTGGTCTTTAAGTGCCATGACTTGATGTGCTTAGTTGTCCATCAGCCCTTTTTGTTTCAAATTTTAGTAACTTTTATAGTTTTTGTCATTTTTCTTCAAAGGAAATTTGAGATAGTTATATAGCTGTGCCTGCTCTTTTGAATGAAAGTTGGGAGATATTGGTGTTTGCTCTATCTGTCTGTTCATCCATCCCTCTGTCCTTTATATTTTCTTGCATTATGAAATCCTAGTAAAGAATTGTAATTTTGCTAAAGATTTGTTACAGCTGTAAATGTGCATTAAGCCTTTTACTATTTTATATTAAATTTGATGCAATCTATAGCCTCCAAAATGTTGGCTTTGACACATGTGGGCTGGCATATGACATGAACTTCTCATACATTCTTTTGGACATAGTTTTACTCTTGTCCTTCATTTCATCATAATGTATCCAAATTTTTTGAAACTGCTTGAGATATTCACATAATATTTAGTATATTAGTTGACCTTGATGAGATGCAAGTTTAAGTTTTGTTCGGAATAATCAATTTATGTAGGAGTTATTACCTTTTGGAATTAAAAAATTAAATAAAATAAAAGTTTTGCACAATTTTCTTGAAGACCACTTGAGGCATTGTCTTGAAATTTTGTATGTTGGTTAAGGTACAAATCAAGTTCCAGTCTCATCTTGACTCATCAACTTTTGTAGGAGTTATTAACTTTATACCTTGAAAATCATACAATACTGTCCAACTTTGGAATCTGTAAAAAAAAATCAAAGCTTTGTTAGTTATTCAACCAGAAGCAGAATTTGCATTAAACTGTGTGTTCAAATTTTGAATACAACTCTAATACATGTATCTGTAATAAAGACAAATTGTAGTTAAGAACGATATAAAAGTTAGATGGATTGATATGAGAGGGCTGAGTAGGTAAGAACGATATAAAAGTCAGATGGATTGATATGAGAGGGATGATATAAAAGTCAGATGGATTGATATGAGAGGGCTGAGTAGGGATAAGAATTTACTTATTGATTTTAATTGGCCTTATGTCTATGTAATCGATAAATGAGGGGATGGACAGGATCTTCTTAATTTTTGCAAATAACTCAAAAACAGTTACAGATATAAAAAAATCAACAAAGTTAAAGTGATAAGAATGACATCATGGGCTTTTGAAGAAAATCTGATAACCCTTTTTGGAGTTATTGCCCTTTTTGTAAAATTTTCAAAATTTTAATATTTTTAATTTTTATCAAAAATCTTTAAAAGATTTATGTCAACTTTAAATTGCAAAGAAAATCTTTAGAAGAAATCATAATACCTATATAGGAGTTATTGCCCTTTATTGACAATTTTTTTGTAATTTCATACATTTTGCCTAACGTTTGAGATAAAGATTAAGTTTTTTTTACATGCAAAAAATTTTAGCATGTCGAGGACTACATTTTTTCCTTATGATGGAAATTTTCTGACATTCCTGCACCTCATCCAGTGTCGAACTTACTGTAACATTTGACCCTATTGGAAACATGTTCAAATATCTTGTCCTCTTAAACTACCTGGCCAACTGAAAAATGTGTCTCTGGCAAGTCCACATCAGATCTAAGATTGTCATCAGTAGGAAACTTAGTTTAACATTGAATCCAATGGGAAAGCATTTAAAGATCTTTTTCTCTGAAGCCACAAAGCCTATTGTAACCAAACTAAATTTAATCACAATAGTCCTTTTTAAAAAATGTTTAGCAAGTCTACCAGCCTGTGGGGAACGTAGTTTAACATTGACCTTTATTGGGAAACACTTTCAAAGACCTTCTATGGAACTATTCAGCAAATTTGAATCAAACATCACAAAAGTCCTTTGATGTTCCTCTTTAAAGAATGACTCTGTCAAAGCACCTCATCCCCCAGTGGCGGAACTTACTTTCACATTAGATCCTATGGGAAAACACATTCAAGATTTACTCTTCTGAAATTACTTAGCCAGTTTGAACCAAACTTGGCCACAATAGTCTCTGCAAAAAAAAAATATTTTTCGTATCTGTGCATCATCCAAGAGGGCCACCAGAGGGGAACATAGTTTAAAATTGGACTCAATGGGAAATGCATTCAAAGATCTTTTCCTGTGTAACTGCTTGCTAACAATTTAAACCAAATTAAGTCACAAAAGTCCATGGGTGGTTCTTTTCAAAGTTAGTCATTTTTATGTTGGTACTTCAGCCAAAATGGCCGCCAGTGGGGAAATAGTTAAACCAAGAACCCTATTCCTCTGACACATTTGGCCATATTACATCAAGGTCTTTAAAAATACAAGAAATGAGACCCTTTAACATTGTGGTTATTTGGTCTCTCTTTGTCAGCCATGGACCAGATGGGCTTTACAGGCTATTGTGAGCCATTAGTTATTTACATTCATCACAGTCGATTGGTTATACATGTACTATAATTATATACTTGTGCTTATAATGACATAAACATAAAAATCCAACATATTAAGTTAGATTAAATGGAGTTTTTAGTTTCAAGAATCATTTAATCATGTTTGCTTTAAAGTGGAAACAGCTGTATCATGCAATCTTTGCGCAGCTGTTTATTTTTTTTTTTAGCTCACCTGACCCAAAGGGTCAGTGTGAGCTATTCTCATCACTTGGCGTCCGTCATCCGTCTGTTCGTCATCCATCCGTCCATCATCCATCATCCATCCGTCCATCTGTTAAACTTTTCAACTTTTCATCTTCTCTTCTGAAACTACTAGAGCAAATTCAACCAAACTTAACAGCAATGATGTATGGAAGGTCCTCTACAAAGATTGCTCATTTCTTTCCGATCCGACAAAAAACATGGCCCCCAGCGCAGAACTTGGGTTTAACATTGGACCCAATGGGAAAAATCACATTTTCATCTTCTACTTTGAAACGGCTGAGACAAATACAACCAAACTTTACAGGAATGATGTACTGAAGGTCATTAACAAAGATTAATCATTTTGTTCTAATCCTATAAAAAACATGGCCGCCAGCACTGAACATAGTTTAACATTGGACCCTATGGGAAAATCACATTTTCATCTTCTTTTCTGAAACAACTGAAGCAAATTCAACCAAACTTTACAGGAATGATATATGAAAGGTCTGTTACAAAGTCTTTTAATTTCCTTTCAATCCGATAAAAAACATAGCCGCCAGCGCAGAACTTAGGTTTAACATTGGACCCTATGGGGAAAAAAACAACATTTTCATCTTTAACTCTGAAACAGCCACAGCAAATTCAACCAAACTTTATAGGAATGATGTATGGAAGGTCCTTAACTAAGAATGCTCATTTTTTCCAGATTCGATCTGATAAGAAACATGGTCGCCAGCTTAGAACATAGTTTAACATTGAACCCTATGATAAAATCACATTATCATCTTCTCCTCTGAAACCACTGAAGCAAATTCAACCAAACTTTACTGGAATGATGTACTTAAGGTCCTTTACAATGATAGCTCATTTTGTTCCGATCAGACAAAAAACATGGCCGCCAGAGCGGAACTTATGTTTAACATTGGACCCTATGGGAAAAATCACATTTCATCTTCTACTTTGATATGGCTGCAGCAAATTCAATCAAACGTTACAGGAATGATGCACAAAGAACAAAGATTTCTCATTTCGTTCTGATCCGATAAAAAACATGGTTGCCAGCTCGGAACATAGTTTAACATTGAACCCTATGGGAAAATTACATTTTCATCTTTTACTCTGAAACCACTGAAGCAAATTCAACCAAACTTTACAGAAACTATGTATGGAATGTCCTTTACAAAGATTGCTCGTTTCCTTCTGATCCGTTAAATACATGGCTGCTGGCACAGAACTTAGGTTTAACATTGGACCCTATTAGAAAAATCACATTTTCATCTTCTCTTGTGAAACCGGGGAAGCAAATTCAACCAAACTTTACAGGAATAATGTATGGAAGGTCATTAACAAAGATTGCTTATTTTGTTACAGTATGATAGAAAACATGGCAACCAACACAGAACATAGTTTAATGTTGGACCCTATGGGAAAATCTCATTTTCATCTTTGCCTCTTAAACCACTGTTCAAGCAAATTCAACCAAACTGTGCAGGAATGATGTACCTAAGATACTTTACAAAAATTGCTCATTTCATTTTGATCCGACAAAAAACATGACCTCCAGTTCAGAACATTAGAGCCCGGTATTAGAAAACCATCCTTTTCATCATCTTTGAAACTATTCAAGCAAATTTAACTAAATGTATAGAAGTTCCTTTGAAAAAATTACTCATTTCAATAGGGTCAGACAAAAAATCAATGGGTGCTAATGGAGAACAAAGCTAAACATTAGACCCCATTGGTAAAAACATTATTTTTGGTCATGCATGGCATAGCATTTTGTCAGGTGAGCGATACAGGCTCAGTCTCTGAGCCTCTAGTTTTTTTTTTATAGTTTCACAAAACACAGCAAATAATGACCCCCAACACTTCAACATATGACATTAGGAAACAAGCTGCACAAAAATCATCTTTTACTACCTTCTGTTTTATGTGACAATTGTAACATATTATATATCACATTTTTTGCAGATTTTCCAGAGGACACCTCCACCATACAGAAATACAGAGTATTAGGAAACAGTCTTAATGTACATGTGGTCTCTGTTCTTATTCGTCTTCTTACAATAAAATAAGTATTTCCATAGTTAGGTCTCTATTTCATTTCCGCCTTCTTGTGATGTCCCATTATAATGTACAATAATGGTTTGTATTGATACAGGGCTCTAGAACAAGCTTTATAACCACTTACATTATCTGTACATCTATAAAGATGTTTAAGTATATGAGGGTGGATCATTATGAGTGAGGCAAACTCTTTATTGTAGGCAACTACCTGTACAAATTCAACTAACAAACATTAAAACAAAGAAAAACACATGTTGTGCAGGTTCATGGATAAAAAAAGACTTAAGATACCATTTAAAGAACTGTACCAACCAAAAAAGAAGTACATTTGTATATTTGGAAGAGACAACATTGACAATTGCAAAAGTTTTAATGATTAATCAAACTCTAACATATAGCTTTTATAAATGTACATGTATAAGAACTAGAGAGAAATGTTCTCGGAAAATTACATGCTCTTGTCGCCTACAATTAATGGCCTCAAACTTATTTTTTCTCCTACACTGTGATAACTCAAATAAATTTGTATTCATTTCATTAAGAAAGAAATGTCTTTGTGTAATTAATATAGTGGCTGTAAGAGTTGTTACAGGCATCATAAGAATGTAAATTGGGCTTATGTAAAAGTGATTGATGGATATTAGAATATGCTTTGGAGGTCACTATAAGTGTCCATTTCTACTTTTATGTACAATGTGTTAATGATATGGTTTGACATTTTTGTGCTCAAGTTTGGCCGTTACTCTTGCTTCATCAGATCCATTATCAACTATTCTGGACAAAGTGGTGTATAACTCCATTCAATCAATTAGTACAAATTAGGTCCTAATTTTACTTTAGCAGACCTGATCCTAGCTTTGCTAACCCTATGCATATCAAAACACTAACAATAGGACAATAACCCTAACATTATTCCCAACTTAAACACTAACCCATAACATAAACCCCAACCCTTATCCAAGCCTACTATGGAAAATGTGGAAAAATCACTTTCCCTAGTGGTGTGTCCACTAAAGTAAAAGTATGACCAATCTGGAACTTGGTAATAAATCAAAGGTACCAATACTTTTGAAGTTAAAGCAACAGAAATGAGCAAATATCAAGATTTTAAGATCAAAAGAAACCATTGATGTCTCTTAATTGTATGCCACGTGTCCAACTCGCATGATATTTGGTGATACTTTTTTTTACAGGTTAAGGAGCTGCTTGACTCCGTCCGTCCGTCCGTCACGCTTTGGGGGTACCAAGTTTGTGTAATCTGAAACTCGGACACCTTTAACCCGATACTTTTGATACTTTGCACACTTGTTCTGGACACATTGAAGATGTGTACCTCTACTTTCAAATTTATTCTTTGTTGAACTTAGTCATTTTTTCATCAAATTTTAACATTATGGTACTGAGTTTTTGTAATCTGAAACTCTGACACCTTATACCAGATGCTTTTGAAACTTTGGACAGTTGTTTTGAACACATTGAAGATGTGCACCTCCTCTTTTGGGCAGATTTGAATAAAAAAATGTCTAATTTATGCATTGTTGAACTTAGTCAATTTTTCAGCATGTTTTAACATTAATGTGTCTGGTTTGTGTAATCTGAAACATCATACCTCTGAAAGTTTGCACTATTGTTTGAACGCATTTTTAGGCCAGTTTTGAACTTGGTACTTTATTTCATTATACATGTATTCATCATGTTACTCAGTTTTTGTCCAGAGACGTTTCAAATGCACTGATCATGGTCAGCTATCAGTATTCTTGAATTTTTGCATTGCTTTCACATATTTTCTCATAAAGAATCAAAGTGTGTGTTTATTTGAAACTCGGGTAAGGTTTTCACATTTGCTGAAGTGATTTAGACTATTTTGATATTATGCTTTGTTCAACTTTGTACATTTAGTTTTGTTTTTTCTTCTTTTTGTTTTGTCTATTATTTTTTTTTTTTTGTCTATTACAGTAAAAGAGTTGAACTTAATATAATCTCACTTATAACTTGCATTTAAAGAATGTTCTGGTAATAAGGTAAATGAATACTTGTTTGAATTGGCAAACCTGTTATGTGGAAGAAAAACACTTTCTCAGTTGAACATGAGTGACGGTGTCGCAGGTCCAGACATGTAATTGGTCTTGTTAGTATTGTGATGTGCAATCCAACAATTTTTGAAAAAGCAGGGGAGGGGTTTCATTTTATTTTTTATCTTTTATTAAACATGGTGAAAAATACTGTGTTAATTTGAAAGAAAATGACCAAAATAATCAAAATAATATTTTTTTGAGTGGATGGGAAGGTTTGAGAATCTTGGAATTATGTCTCCCCCTCTTATGGGGGAGACCTATTGTTTTTGTCTTTTCCGTCTGTCGTCAGTCCGTCCGTCCGTCACAAAGTTTGTGGACGCCAATTCTCCTACATCTATCATCGGATTTAAACCAAACTTCACAGGATTGTTTACCATCATGCTTAGTTGTGCATATGGTCTTGTTGGATTGATCGGCTAATTTTTGCTGGAGTTATGCCCCTTTTTGACTTAGAATTTCGCGAAATTAGTTTGTGGACGCCAATTCTCCTACATCTTTCATCTGATTTTAACCAAACTTCACAGGATTGTTGACTATCATACCTAGGTGTGCATATTGTCTCGCCAGATTGATCAGCTGACCTCTTTGCATTTTTTCTTTGTTTGAGAAACAACTTGTTTATTTTCTATAAAACTTAATTATTCTTCTTTCTAGTTGAGGTTAGTGGAGGGACGGGGGGACCACCTGTTGTGTCCACCACTGCTGCTCTACTTACCTTAACTGTTTTTTGGAAATTGATAATATACCAGCTTCATGAGTTTTAATAGTACAATTAATTTCTAATTAAAAAATATATGTATATATTATCCCTATGTGAAACTATATCATTGTTTTTTCAATGTATATTAATTACATAATATATATGTAAACCACAAGCTTCAAAAATAAACAAGAGGCTCTCAAGAGCCTGTATCGCTCACCTGGGCCATTGCCGACAAATACAGTCAAAAATAATAATACCAATGTTGAATGCCAATCTTGAATCTGTTCAGACAAGCCAGACACATTTTAAGAANACCTAAAAAATACCAGTCCCCCATGAAAATCAAATGGTCTGTGCCTTATACAATGATGATATGAACTGCATTTGTACCTGACTACACCTTAAAAGTTTTTATGTCCCCAGGGCAAAAAGTCAGATCCAACTCTCAGTATTTAGATATGTCTGTCTGCTAAATTCTGCATCTTAAATGTCTCATAGACACATACATTGCCTTGTGAATATATACCATCTTACAGTAAATGTTTATTTTAAAGTGTGGCATATGTAAAAAAAAATTCCAGGGAGAAAGATGTATGCGCTATTTCTCTAATTTCTGTCCTGTTTTCATGTTTCCAGAACAGTTGGAGAAATATGTTTCTCCTCTCTAGAGAGAATGTTGTTCTCGGCAAATGATTGGATGAAATTCAATTATGACGTCAAATTTATTTTCCGTTTTGCTACTTTACCATTGTGACGTCATGAAAAAAGGCAACCATGCCTGATGATGTCATGCTCAAAGAACACATTTATTTCGGATCATCAGAAAAGGGGGTCATGTTTTTTGTCCAAAATCTCCTTGAAATCATTAGAGAAATAAAATCCACAACCGTATCTCGTAAGAAACAACATTTCTACACTCTCGATAGTTAAATTTTCAAATATTTTAAACGCTCGGCAAGCCTCGCGTTTAAAATATTTGTGGGACTCAAATTTATGGCAGGTTCCAAATCTATGGCAGATTCCAAATCTACGGTAGAAAGTAACGTAACAAAGGATGTGTCGCTCCAAATCTATGGCAGATTACATTGGCTTCAAATCTTTTGCAGATTTTGGTGTTCCCAAATCTATGGCAGATTTTGCTGTTCCCAAATCTATGGCAGGTTTAACTATTCAATTTAACTATTATGACAGTTTATCTATTCCAAAATCGTTGACAGTTTGAATTATTACTAAGTCTCAGGAAAAAAATACAGAATGAACGGAGATGAGTTTTACTACAAAAGCTAAAAACGAATGTAGTTTTTTTTCTTCATAACATCAATGACATTTAAATATTTATGTCTGATTAAATCCTATGACTTATTTTGCTTTCCCGAATGTCAATGTGAGATTTCCATATTTCTTAATCTATGGCAAACGGATACCGTAAAAACAAATGTACTGAAAACTCTTGAATTTGTTCATTTTTTATGCATCACAGTATAATATATTAGCTGAAGAATTAAATAAAATGCCAATTTGTGTATCGAAATTATAAATTTTCATTGTCTTTTTCTGGTGTGTTAATTTCTTTTTTCTTTTTTGGTTATTTTTATGTTGTTTTTGTCATTCCAAAATGCGGGAGATGCATTAAACTGGGATCCTGTTGTGTTACACTAACGAGAGTAGCATTGTGGAACGGGGGACCAGTTTAGAGATGCATGGGAGTTTTACGGGAAACGTTTACGTCGCAAACGTCACAACAGGGTGTACGTATTTGTTTTTAAACGTCAAAGTCCAACAATGGACGAAACAGACGAAGGTTTTATGTTGGTGAAGGACAAAGAACACAAACCGATCTTTAGAGATCGAAACCCTGATCTATTTCATTTCAAGGGCATAACCCCAATCTTTATGGGGTCCTCTAAAGATAAAATAATCAGAGATTTCATATGTGTACAAACAGATTTCGAAAATAATGAAATGATATGGAGTGAATGTACATGTGACAGAAACGCACACTATACATAGAAACTTAGTTTGTTCGGCTATTTAGTCATTACTTTGGTGCTGACCACAAAGAAAGAAAAAAATATATTGAGACTTGCTATGTCTGGAATATTGTAAATTATGGTGCAAATATTAGTATTTAGCTATTTTTGTTTTCAATTTAGATTATATAGAACCTACATGTATTTGCTATTTGTTTCCTTTCAACTTTATTTATTTTTCGGTATTTGAAATGTTTCGATATTATCTGCAATTAAGAAACACATAAGTTGTTGAAATGGCCATCTGAATAAATTCAATGTACAGTAAATCGCTACGTACTTGTTTATGTTGTTGGTGGAAATTGGTTAGTTGTCCTTTTCAGTTTGAAATTATTATGTTTTTTTTTATTATGTTTTCTTGTGATCACAAATCTGCCATAGATTTGCCACTGTGAAAATCTACCATAGATTTGGGACTACCTAAATCAGCCATAGATTTGGGAGTGTGGAAATCTGCCATAGATTTGGGAGTGTGAAAATCTGCCATAGATTTGGGAGTGCCTAAATCTGCCATAGATTTGGGTTGGTGACGTCAGGATATGCCATAGATTTGGAATCTGCCATAGATTTGGAACCCGCCATAGATTTGAGTCCTACATATTGAAAATTTAACTATCTCTAGTGTAGAAATGTCGTTTCTCACTCGATGCTGTAGTGGATTCTATATATATACATTACAGTTATGGTGTACTTGTTCTTGAGAGAATTTCTCCTATGGATACACTATCATTTTTTACAAAATTTCAGCATTGTGTTTTTTTGTAATTTCAACATGCTATCCCAACCATCTGTTTATACTGCCCAAATCTCACTATTTCATAATGCCTATGCCAAGTTTTTGATGAGTGTCCTGTGGTTGTTTATATGTTGTGGTTTTCTTCTGTCTGTTTTTTTGTCAGGCAACGGCTGACAACAACAGTTTTAAGAACAGTTTGCCTTTTTATTTTATGTTTGTTGACAATCTCACATTCATAAGTGCAAAGCATGAATGTAGCATTACTTGTCATCGAGTAATGAATTAGGCTCATACCAGTGCTAGGGGTCATTGTGAACTTACTATGTCTATGAGGTATGAGCCATGGTCATTGTTGAAGGCCTCATGGTGACTTAAAGATGTAGAACAACAATAAAAACAATGTTTAATTGCTTGGTTTTTACCCTTTATTTGTAGAGAATTTGTATCATGTACATTTACTCCATATCCTTTCATTGTTTATTAAAGTTTGTTTAACGGTGATATAAAAATGATAGGTTTTATCGTAGACCATGTTGAAGATCAGGATATTACCATATGTGTTAGGTCTTTTCCCAAGTCGATCCCAGTGAAAAGGGTAAGATAATAGTTATCTCACACAAGTGGAATGTCTTAAATTTTGGTTGAATGTAGGAAACTGCCAGAAAGCAAAACTTGCCATTCATTGTGAAGTTTTCAGTTGTGATTTCAAGATGTGCAGTGATTTTATTATGTTTATAACAACTTTGACGTCAAGCTAATTGCAATTTTGGATTTGACATCTAACCATATAAGACAGCCATACTCTACCTCTGGTAACAGCAGTTAATAGAAGGAAAAAAGGAATTCTTCCTGGAACAATACAGTGATGGAAATTTCCATTTCTGATAATGTTCCAGTGATTTTAGAATTGGACAATTGAATAAAAAATATTTTTCATGTATTTTACATTCTTTACAGATTATTCATGACATACCTAGTATTGTCAACCCATATCTGAAGTATAAAATATTATGTGATGAAGAAGACAGTCGTAACCATGACAACAGTGCTGCTGGGAAAGATCTCAGAACAACATCCTCTATGTCTGAAAGTGAAAACAAGTTGTCTCCATTAGAAACTGAAGCTTGCTCAAATCAAAATCCTTCCAATTGTTTGTCTGATGTAAATATAACACAAGAAACAAGTACTGACGATCAATGTAATAGTAACGAGATACAAAATGTATGCACAAATGAACAAAGTTCAAACAATAACTTATCAAAACCAAAAAGATTAAAAACCAAGCATTGTAGTGATACAGATTGTGAGATAAAACGTTCTGATGATTTAGACAGTTACTTATGTGATAATGACAGAGAGTTGTTAAAGGTAGGACAACTAATGAGACAGGATGATGGTTCAGAGGAATCTCAAAGTAAATGTTTACAATTATCAAATTTCCTAGAAAAAGAATCACCAGAATATTTTGATCAGTACAAAGTTCCAGATAAAGAGCTGAAGAGGTTTATTGTTATGGATGTTGTTATTCCATGTCTGAGGAAAACTATTTGTTTTACAAAAAGGTAATGGCAGAAATCAATTTGATTGGAGAAAATTATGGTTGTTAATTGATTTTTTTTCCTCAGCATGTTTTACCTATGTTATAACAATAATTCACATGTTTGATTCCCAAGCGAGATATTTACGGGAAGTTTTTTTTTTTTTTTTCAAGTTCCATAGCTTGTTTCTTACCATTGAAAATGGGTCATGTATCATCATATCTGACCCTTGAAACTTTGTAAAAACATAGTGAAACAAAATCTCCTTCATATTGCTTATGAGTTACAGCATTTCTCCATTCTAGATAGTTCAATTAAAGATTTTGATATGCTCGCTGCAGCTAGCATGCTGAAAATCTAAAATATGACTATCGAAAGAAGAACCCACTTGCACCTTCAAATCAAAATCAAACTTGGTGATAAGGTTCCTTATCACTGGAGACTTAACCTTATGTCTTGGAGGTTGAGGTAACTTCATTAGAAATTTATTTCAGTTTCAAAAATATTTTGGTTTCTAGATTATAATATATTTTAGAAAAAAGAAGGGAAACTGGGAATGTGTCAAAGAGACAACGACCCAAAGGGGAGTAATAACAACTCAAAATCCACAATAAGATCTTCAATGAACGGTGAGAAAACCCCACACCCAACGGCAGGTCGGAGTCGGCCCCTGAATAAAGAGTAATCAAGTTCAGCAAAATAAACATCATCCTAGACTCTTATAGACATAAGTAAACCAATTAGAAAAAAGACAAGACACACAAAGGCTTAATAAATTTCCTGACTTAGGACAGGCACAAACCTGCGGGGATGGGGTAAAACTAGTTTTATTGGGCCCAAACCTTCCCCCTAGCCAATGTGATAAATATCATTTTTGTCTATATTTGTTAGTCCTAAGGAAAGGTATGCATATCTCAGATATCAGACTATTACGTCAGATTTAATGAAGCTTGGGCTGTGGAAAATCTGAACTCTAAAGTTTCCTAGTTATTGATACTATTTATATCATGGTCTTTATTTACAGGTATGGTCATTATATGGAGGGAGCTGGTTCTATAATTCAAATGTCCACAGATGTTGAGGTAAATATATTGATTTAAACCCATCTGAAGGTTTGTCTTGAGTTTATATTTCTGTTTTAACTTTTTTAGTTTGTGTAGATTATGATATTGTATATATAAGTTTGGAAACTTTATACTGAAAGTTTTTTTATAAGAAGTTTTGATGCTATTGAATACCTTTCCTACAGGATATCTATGGTCAGTTAAAGAGAACTTTCTAAAGGACTTGTTTTTGTATTAAAATTTTGGATAAAAATGTATTTTGACAGCAATCTGTATCCCAGAAACCTTGCTTTGGGAAGCATTTTGAAAATTTTTGGGAGGTAATCTTATGTTTTTTTGGGGTTTTTTTTTCATACATTTAACAAAGATTATGTTTAGGCATTTAATTGTGTAACAAAACATATCTCATAAAAAGTCAAAGAAATTATGAAAAAAAATAATAAAGAGGTCATGGCACCAAAACATGTAAAAAATGTAATTACAGTCAAACCTGCCTTAACGACCCACTGTATTAAACGACTTCCTGTCTTATCCGACAATTTGAAGTCCTCCCAATGATATTTGCTATATATTTTAACTGTATTCAGCGACCACTCGAGTTACGCGACTAACGACCGTCATTTTGTTCCTAAAATAGCCCCTACACACTGTTTTCAACGACTTTGTTGACAAACAATGAATTATCAACATGTTTACAAGCAGATTAAAAGGAGCCGCTAATCCGGAAGTAGAACCGCTAAAGGGAGATAACAGCGTAAGGTAGATAATCCAAATTGATTATCTGCTCATATTTTGCCTTCTCAGCTTGCAGTCAATTAAAGTATGTTGTTTTAACAATGTTAATTAACATGAACTAAGGTTACCTGTCAATCAATTAGTTGAATAAACAAAGGAATCTTTTATAATGTAATAGGAATAATTAAATAAAATAATCAATTAGTGGAATGGAGAAAGAAATCTATTATAATTAATAGGTGTCATATGAAATAAAAAAAAATGTTTTTACTTAAAATAAAAAAAAAATCATATAAAGTTAACAAACATCTGATCTAGAAGTAACATGGTATTTTATATATTGGCAAACACATAGCTGGAAAAATAACAAGTATGAAAAACAAATTGGCTCTGCAATTTTTTTTCTTTATATTAACTAAAAATGTTACCTTTCTTGAAATAAAAAAATGTACTTAAGTGCAAATTGTGATTGCTTTTTTTATTCATTTAAAAGTACTGATTCTGTTAATAACAAAAATATGAAAAATTATGTTTGGTTACTGATTTAATAAATCCCCTTTATATCAAAATACATATTATAGGAAAAACATAATACAGCTATGATATGGACACTATTTCGCCAACAATGCCAACAGACAAATTAGTGTTGATCAGAATCTCAACCCTGTATTAAGTGACCACCTGTCTTATGTGACTTTCTTTTGTGGTTCCCTTGGAAAGTCACATAAGACAGGTTTGACTGTAAAAAAAAATGTAATTAAATGTTCCAAAATCTGACAAAAATATAAAAACATGACCATCAAATATATGTCAACTTATTAAATCAAATTTTAATGATTCACCCTTGTTTTAGAAGTTAAAATTATGTATATCTCAATATTGTATAGAATGTTTTTGCAAGAAGTCCTAGTTAGGTTTGTAAACTTGCGTCATATTCTATGTTCTATTTTGTTTGACAATAAAATATAATTCAAGAAAAAATGTTGTTGCATAAATGATTGGTTTACACTAAATATGATTTCAGAGTGTAAAGAAAGCCAGAGATTTGAAGTTGGAAGCTATAGACCAGAAAAACAATAAGATGTGGGGAGAAAAAGAAATCGGCATTATTAAAGAATTAAACCTGAGATACTTCACACCAAGAGAAATAGCCAACCTCCTGTGTTTTCCTGAAACTTATAGTAAGTTTAAAATCTGTTACAGTGAAAACTTGGGAAATTTCTTCCATCTTATTATAGTAGAGCGGCGAATTAAGCAAAAGTCGCCTATTTAAAAAGTTTAAATGACCCAAATACCCTATTCGATTTCTCAGTCGTTTTGGATAGCTTGATTATTATATTTTTGAAATATGTCTGTCGTAAAAATGAAATGTGGTAGAAACACTGTGATAATTGCAATTGAATGACAGTACCCTAAACGGAATGTCGACACCCCAACTAATCTTTTGGGGTTGTTATCTAGTAAAAGAAAACTTATCTACAAATCGCATTATTACATGAAAAAGAGATAATTGCTGAAACATTTTTCAAGTTATAGGCCATTCTTCGAATTAGCATTCTATTTTTGTAGAAGATTAGAAAATACCCATAAAATCAACCCAAAAATCAGCGTTTTTCTCGAATTTAACACAAAATAAACAATTACAATATGCAGTTATTGTCTTAAGTCAAACTGTACGCCCTATTTAACAAGTTCGATGGTAATTTTGTGTCAAAGCACTAACCAATTATGTTTTAAATGCATTTAAATTGTTTAAAATTAGAATATGCAATCCGTAAATATTTTGTACTTAGTCCGTCAATCAGTCTATTATTAAATTAAAGGATCAAATTCATTCAGTTGATTAACGATTTATTAGTTTCTTGACATACCCCTTGATAGTTTTGCTGCTTTATGTTTAAAATTATTGCTACACAATGTATTCAAGGCAAACCGTGCTTGTTTTTTGGGATATATGTACGATTTAATGTGAGGGTGTGTTTGATTTGTATTGAGAAAGGTGCGTGTGATTAGTATTGCCAGTAGTTCGTAAAACTGAAAAGCTCCCGCGGTCTAAATAAGTATATATTAAGCGCAGTCTAACAGACACATGTGAATACGGAAGCTAAGGTCGTTTTTACATTGGACGTTGACAAATATTTGTGATTGTTTATTTTATTTTATGTTGATTTGCATTTTTCTCCTACTTCTTTTTTTTGGTTCTGTTTTTTTTTTCTTGTTTTTTGGGGGGTGATATTGCTTTCTTTTTTTCGTTTTGTTTTGTTTGGTTTTATTTGTTTGTTTTTTTTCTTTTGTTTTTTTATCCTTTTTTATGTTTTTTATACCCTGCCACACGTAGTGGCGTGGTATTATGTGATACCCTCAGTCATGTGTCCATCCGTCCGTCTGTCTGTCCATCCGTCCGTCTGTCCGTCCATCCATCCCCCGAAGGTTTCCGACTGATAACTTTTGAACGGAATAACATACAGTCTTCAAACTTGGTATGTAGCTTGTTCAGCACAAAACTCAGGTCGAGTTCGAATATGGGTTCAGAGGTCCAAGGGGTTCTGGAGTTATGCCCCTTGATACTTCGAAATTTTGTGAAACGTGGCGGGGTATCATGTTATCCACCTTTACTATTTTTTTGTTGTTTGTTATGTTTGATTTTTTGGTTCTGGTTCCTTTTCCGGGAAGTGTTTACAACATCAGAGGTAAATGCCAACACAACATAAAGGCAGCAGTGTTGAGCCCTTAAGTGTAATCCTTACCTTAAATGTAATCCGATTACACTTAAGGTTAAGGACCACCCTTTAATGTAATCCCGGTTACATTTACGGTTGCAGGACCTCCCTTAATTGTAACCGATTACAATTATGGGAGATAGTGTACATATGCCTGCAGTACCTACCGTAATTGTAATCCCTCGGAATTAGTTTACAATTTGCAGCACATATAAGATAAGAAGACGTGTTTGCCACAGCTTGATTATGAGTCATTTTTTGTTTTAAGTAGCCATCGTTACCATGGGGAAAAAGAGCAGTAAAAAAGTGCTTAGAATCACTATCGGAAATCTGGAATTATGGACAAGTGACTGTACAGTTGGAATTTTAAAATACCAGAAATCACGAAAATAACTGGATATTGGAAGTTCATGTTCATCATGCAGATTTGTCAATAATACTAAAAAGTGTACTCAAATGTTTACTGAATTGTTCTTTACAGAGCTCTTAACCGAGATGAAAAAATAAACATCGGTGATCATTGGTACGGTATGAACAGAACAGAATTTGTATAGACTGTCTATATCAAAATGAAGAAAAACACAACCAATGATTCTTTTCAGTAAAAAACAGTCAATACCGCTTCCTCATAGTTTTTCATGTTTGTCTCTTGTTTCGTTTTTTGTGTTAAGATGGGTTGCGTACTTGATAAAATTTGGTTTGTGTTTTTTTGTTCATTGCAAAATTGTCATCGCATTTTTGTTCTAGTTTGCCATTGTCGTATACCATTTTTGTAAATATTTCTGATATGATCTGAATGCATTGAGGGGGACAAGGGGTATCCCAATAATAGCAAAACGGAAAATTGATTTCAAACCAGATAACAGAAAAAAAATGAAAACTGGGGAATAACGGGCAACATCAAACAAACTGGTCCAATATCTTTTCCACTGAAACCTCCAAATGTTGTTCTCCGATAAATTATTTATAAATTTGATTCATCTGTCAGTTAATGAAGAGATCGTCATTATTACCAAATAATTACATTCATTCTGCTTCGTATGGAAATCCCCGTATTTGATTGGTTACGAGTACTTCCCATCATTTCCGTAACTGTTTTTATCAGTCAGTAAAACTACAGCAGCACGTGACTCCTTGACAACAATAAGAGTAAACAAAGACGGCGGAATAATCCAAACCAGGAAATGGTTAATTATCCACGAATTTCATTACGTTATCTAGCGTAAAGACTTGCATTCCATTTACCGAATGTAATTATAAGTATTGAATGCAATATTTTGTAGTTTTATTGTCGTGTAAAAGGGTGGACCGTAGCACATTTTTCACATGAAGCGCTAGCGCGCTTCATTCAAAATGTGCTACGGTCCACCCTTTTGTACTCCAATAAAACTACAAAATATTGCATTCAATTCTTAAATAACCACTTTTTTCATTAAAGGCAGTATTGTAATAACATGTTTTTTTGTTTTGTTTTGTTTTGTTTTGTTTTTGTTTTTTGTTTGTTTGTTGTTTTTTT
>MJUU01066578.1:0-24452 GCA_002080025.1 Modiolus philippinarum
AAAGATTTTTTTCCTTGTAAACTTGCATAAGTTATCTCTGTAGGATTGCTGTTAAAATCATTTTCTAATTTTGTATATCTTGTTCCAGCTGTTTTGTAGCTTCTTTTTCTTGTTTTGATTTCTTCAAACAATATTCAATAGTAACACTTCATATTTTTACCTTCAATAATTCCCAAAACATTTGATCAGAACATGACAGCTGAATATTAAAAGGATCATCAATGTCACCTGATACATGATATTCTTCTAAAGATTCTTTAATACAAGTTTTGATCAACTCAATATAATCAGGATCTCGCAATAATTGAGAGTTAAATTTCCAGTATCCCTTACCACGTTTTGTAAGGGAAGCAGAAAAACTAAAAATTATTGCAGAATGATCTGTTCTATAACCTGATATTATTTTAGTATTTTTCATGAGAGAGAAAATATCTGTGGACACAAGAAAAAAGTCAATTCTACTTTGTTTTATTGGTAAACGTTGACACCAAGTGTATTTCTTTTCCAATGGGTGACATATCCTCCAAGGATCAACTAAATCTAAATTTTCAATCATTTCTTCAACTTCTTTTCGTGATTTTGGATGCCTATCATGTAAGATATTATATGTGTCAAGACTTTTATCCTGAACAAAATTCCAATCCCCACATAACACAATGCTAGCATTCTTAAACAACACGATTTGTTGCATGATTTCATGAAAAAGACTAGGTTCATCTGTATTGTAACCGTATAAGCATACTAAAGTCAGTCTCTGTTCTTTGATATTTAAATCCATAACAAGATATCTACCATTAGAATCAGAAACTATATTGTGAACTTCAAATTCAAAATTATTCCGAAACAATATACAAACACCTGCACTCTCACTAGTACAGTGACTGAAATAAGTATTAAAACCCCATTCACCTGACCAAATTTTTTCAACACCTTTTGTACTATGTGTTTCTTCAAAACACACAATTGAAACATTTTTGCGCTTTACCCAATTAAACACATCAATCCGTTTCTTTTTATTTGAGAATAGGCCCCTGACATTTATAGATAAAATGTTTATGTCATTCATTTCTAATGTATTGATTTTTGAAAACAATAGAGCAAGTCTTTAAACAAGAAAATAATATACATTCACTCACACATTCATTCAAATATTTAAGATGACACATTGTAACAGTTAACTTTTCCACAAAATAAGATTTTAGTAGTTTTTTTAATTATATGTATTTGATCATTGAAACAGACAATCAAATGATACTAGTATTCAAAATAAATCCCATATATAAATCAACAAATCTGGAGATTGATTTGTCTCCCTTTAATTGAATCTAACTTACTTTGAAATATTCATAAAAGGACAATACCATTGAAAGAAATACAAAAAAAAAATATAAGAGAAAAGAAAAAACAAAAACAAAGACAAAAGCAAAGCAAAAATCCAGAAAAATTAGAAAAATGAAAAGGGAGAATTATTTTACAACAACAGATGATGGCATGAATTTTATGTCAGTAAAAATTTTTGCTGTAAAGAGAGCCAATTAAATCATTACAACAGTTGGATTCCATCTAATATAGTACCAATATGAAAATAAAGTTAATGACAAATAGCCAATACCTGGAATGAACTAGTTAGAATTTGATTTATCTCCCTTACCATATTACCTCTTTATGCACACCTGCACCAAATAATACTAACATCTACTCAATGTGCAGTAGTTAAGAAAAAAATTTTACTGAGAAGGATTCTTAGGTCATATTCGAGCAAACCAGTATCATCATAATACTAGACAATAATATTTCATCATTTTATACAGATCATTCACATACATGTATAAACAGTAAATTAAAAAATAAGTATGCAAAAACTAATACATTTGTAGCTATGCATATAAATTTCCGGAAGACCCTTGATCACAACTCTTAGTCTGTCTGTCTGTCTGTCTGTCTGATTTAATTTTTACAAAAAAAAGATGGTTGGGTTTCACTATAATTGCCTGTATCAAATGTTTCTCACAGACCAGGGATGATTTTCTTCTGCTTTACAGCAGATTTCTGCCATTGACAGTCCAGAATTGTCCATTATGTGGTATTTGGTTTCCAGTTTCCCGCTGGCCAATTTTCGCTTGGTTTGTATCATCAGCAAACCCATCCCTGACAGACACAAATATCATAACTTAGACCCCATTTTCCAAAAAAAAAACCTTTGTTGTTCATGCCCATTCTAGTCCTGTAAGTGTACTTTCTTTCTGGGGTGCAGAATTTCCGTGTATATGAACAATACATTGTATCTCTACCTTGGTGTTTATTCCGTCACAGTCAGTACTCCATTTTGATTAGTCAATTAAATGTTGTTGATATTCTACCCTAGTGCATTTAACCCAAAAGGAAAGAATGCACTGCAGGAATAAATCCCCTGTTACAGTCCTACATTGTTATGATCAATTAATTCAATGTTTTTGATTTTCAGTTAAAACACAGACAGGATTTAGGATATATTGATATATACGAACTTGCCATGGGTGATAGACATAAGAGAGGGAGAATGAAACGTGTCAAAGCTCACGTAAGTAAAGTCTGTTTAAAACTAGTAGAAAAATAGATGTTATTAAGCTATAAACCAATTTTCTCTAATTTTTAGCTGGCCAGGACAGATGTCCAGAGAGCTATAACTGGATTGAGATCCTAGCTCGTTTGTTCACTCTGATGTAAAATCCAGATTCTAGGATATTGGAAATAATTAATGCTGTATATAAACAAAATGTTTATTTATTATCCTAGTACATGTAAAATATTCAAGACATAGTGATGACCATGTTTATCTGTTACATAATATAATAAAGAAGGTAGCCAAAGAGTGGAGCTTCTGCTCAATTGAAATCCTAACGTTTTACTGTCCCGATGACCCGGTGAGTGACGTTATTTATAGTTCCTAGGGGCAATGAGCCAGGCTGCATGGGGGAATCGACACGTGAAGCCAAACAGGAAGTGTCTCTGCTAGAATTTATGTGGCCGTACTTGTTAGAATTACTTAAGGAACTATAAATAATACTAACATTAACCTCAAATACCCCATATAAACACGTAAACAAGTAAACAAAGTGACCACTGCCACAGAGCCATTTTCATACACCTGGTGTTTGCATCAGCAGCAGCAAAAACTGAAATAGTCTTTCTGGAATGGAGACATTAAGGTAGTAGACCTAGGTTAAGGGACATAACTCCTAAAAATCATTTGTATGTTTGTTTAAATCATTTTCATAAAAAGGTTCTAAGCTTCTTTTTAACACAGATGTTTTTAAGCCTTTTTCACATCAGTGCTTACAAAGCATTTATGAAACTGACTGCTTCAAACGTCTTACTGATTTAAAGAGTTATCTCCCTTAACCTAGGTCTACTACCTTAAGTGATAGGATGTTCATATTTGGTCTTTGACTTACATATGATTAGAGCTTTCTGGGGGTACCCATATTTGTAGACATTTGATTTTGCTTTGAAATGGCTCTATACACCCAGCGAGCTATGTCTTTTAATATACCGTACAACTCTTGTTATGACATATTTTAGCAGTGTAAGATTTCCTTATCTTGTTTATTTGAAGACAAAAAAGTTGCTGTGTGACAATTTATATACATTTGAGTTGTTTTGCGAATCAAAAGTTTACATTCTGCAACTATGTTCATTGGTTATCATGAGTGTATCAAATTTCATGTTATTAAATTATTTTATCATTTGAAGTAAAATTTTACATAATAAATGTTACAGAAAAATGTGCAGAAAATCAAGGAGTTTATTAATGATATACATTGTATAGAAAATCCTTCCCTTATTACTTGGAAATTTATTTCCCTGTTAAAAGATAAGCAAGTTCCAGTTTTCAGGGATACAAGAAGGAAAATTACCAAGCAACTTACTTATTTTGGCATATTGTTTTTGTCCTGTCTGTCTGTCTGTCAGTGTGTCCGAAACTTTAACCTTGGCTATAACTTTTGAACTATGTAAGGTAGACTTTTCATACTTGGCAAATGTATAGGTCTAGTCAAGAGGAAAATTAATATGCAAAGAAAAAAAATTAGTCAGCTCAAAGGTCAAGGTCACAGAGGTTAAAAAGGGGTGAAATTGGCTGTTTTCACATAATTGACTATAGAATCCTTATTTTTTATCCTATTGAGACAGGTTTGTTTTATATTATTGCTAATAAAATTGTGCAACTGCAGTATGTGGACAGATTGAGGTTGCATTTACCGTTTTTGAGAAACAAGAGGCCCAAAGGGGGACAAACAGAAAAAAATGTGAATTTTTAAATTGTTTGTCGAATCTTGATGCTGTATTTTTCTGTGGGTTTCTTATAGCATATTTAATCAGATACATTTAACAATTAAAACCATTTCAATAAACAATGGGCTTCATCTGTTTCAGAATAAAGGGGTTGAATTGGGTGTTTTTATGGTAATAAACAACTTTTGAACTATGTAAGATAGACTTTTTATACTTGGCAAGTGTATAGGTCTTGTCAAGAGGAACATAAATATGCAAAAAATTAGGTCAAAGGTAAAGTTCACAGAGGTCAAAAAGGGGCAAAATTGTGTATTTTCATATATTTTACTGTAAAACCTTTGGGCATATGTAGTGTTTCACAAACACATCTTGTTGTACATAATGTTTGGAAGAGTTTTCATAAATATGCTGAATTTGTGTACTCGGACATTTTTGTTCCAATGTAGTATTCCATTGCAAAAAACATGAGATTTTTCCTCATTTCTGGATATTGACATTGTTCATTCTTCTGCTTCAAAGGAAATAAAATTTCTTAAAAGAAAAATGAATCTTCAGAACATTTACCAAATCTCAAGGTAAAATGGTCCTAAACCAGGTACCATTACAAAAATTTAAATGTTACGCCATAATTTAGATAATGTTCTGTTTTCCCTTACCCGACCCTACCTAATAATGTAAGGAAGTGAATTTTTTTATAATTTTTTATAAAATGAGGTTAGAAATTACTATTCTTTATCAAAATTAGAGTCAGAAAAAAAAATTTCTGAGAGGTCAATAAAATTATTTGAGTAGGGCCATTTTTTCAGGGACGTAGGGTAAGGGGAAACAAACAATATTTTAATTTTGGCCTTACTCATAGGATACAAACACAAATAGGCATTATTAATATGCGTGCTTGAATATTAAGTATGTAGTTATAACTATATCAGAATTATAATTACATCAACAGTTTTTGTCCAGTGATGGAAAACTCACAAACCCAATTTTTTGTAGAGCCAATGAGTGCATTTTTTTTAGTTTTTCATCACAATGTAAATATTTTTGATAATCAAAATTATATTAGCTATAATAATGCTGCTTGTGACATGTACATAGATTTTTACAATGTACCAAAATTTTAAAATTAGATGCAACACTATTACCTAATATTTTTTTCATGCCAATACACCATAGAAGTTTCCATAACAGTGACTCTAGTTTCCATAGCAACAACTCTAGCAGCAGTATTTTGATGTTACTTCCTAGAGTGACAAGAAATGTTTTATTTTCAGTGGTGAATATATACCACATTTAAAGGGTCTGTAAGTCTCCTCAAATTTTGGGACTTCTGGGTACATAATTTGTACCCAGAAGTTGCATTTTTAACAGAAAAATATGAGGTTTCAAGCAAATAATAAGGATGTCATAATCCCACAACGTCATATTATGGCGGGAAACGTTTTCAAATTTGAATTTTATCGTGATTTCTCGGTGTCACATGACGAGACTTACAGACCATATTACTTGTTAAACTTTGAATGTCACCTCTGTCTATGTACCGTATAGTGGGTAATTTAAGCTGTTGCCAAATTTCGCGATTAGTTCCCAAAAGAGGGGTATTTGATTTTAATGTATGAAAATATACTGACTTATTTTACACTAGTTTTTTGGCCTAAAAAAAAATAGTTGTGTTTCTGGTTGGCCGACGGACCTTAGTCTAGACCTCCCCCCAACTTTTTTATTCCAACTTAAAAAAAAATCCCCTAAATTAGCAACCAGAATCGTGCAAATCACAAAGAAATCTATCTGAAGAAAAAAAAAATTAAGAAATAAAAAAATAAATTTGACCTACTGACCCAAATTTTCCAGATGACCATAACTGGAAACACAACTAATTAGGGCCCCGTCACAAAAAGTGGCAGACGCCCTATAGTAATCAGTCCGTCCGTCCGTCCGAACCAATCGTGTCCGGGCTATAACTTTTTTCCCTTTTGAGATAGGCTTTTGATATTTGGCATGTGGATAGATCATCTCAAGACGACGTGTCGCGTACCTTGGTTGGTGACCCTTGACCTTGACCTTTGACCTCAGTGTCACATTCATGCTTTTTCGATGACAAAGTCGTGTCCGGGCTATAACTTTTTTCATTTTGAGATAGGCTTTTGATATTTGGCATGTGGATAGATCACCTCAAGACGACATGTCGCGTATCTTGGTTGGTGACCCTTGACCTTTGACCTCAGGGTCATATTCATGCTTTTTCAAGGACAAAGTTATGTCCGGGCTATAACTTTTTTCTCTTTTGAGATAGGCTTTTGATATTTGGCATGTGGATAGATCACCTCAAGACAACAGGTCATGTACCTTGGTTGGTGACCCTTTACCTTGACTTTTGACCTCAAGGTCACATTCATGCTTTTTCAATGACAAAGTCGTGACCGGGCTATAACTTTTTTCTCTTTTGAGATAGGCTTTTGATATTTGGCATGTGGATAGTTCACCTCAAAACGACATGTCGCATACCTTGGTTGGTGACCCTTGACCTTTGACCTCAGGGTCACATTCTTGCTTTTTCAATGACAAAGTCGTGTCCAGGCTATAAATTTTTTCTCGTTTGAGATAGGCTTTTGATATTTGGCATGTGGACAGATCACTTCAAGGCGACATTTGGCATACCTTTGTTGGTGACCCTTGACCTTGACCTTTGACCTCAGGGTCACATTCATGTTTTTCAATGACAAAAATGTGTCCGGGCTATATCCTTTTTATACGAGCGCAAAAATTTTTGCAGTCATATATTGGTATGGTGCTGTCATCGTCATCGTCGTCGTCGTCGTAGTCGTCGTTGTCATCGTCGTTGTCGTTGTCGTCGTTGTCTGTAGACACTTTTGTTTTTGGTCAATAACTTCAGTTCCAGTTGATCTATCCTTATGAAATTTTAACACAATGTTCCTTGGCACAAAAGGAAGGCTTGGCTTAGTTTTGGTCATTGTGGCCCCACCCGTCTTTGAAAAAGGGGCCAAAAAGGGTTAAATTTGATGTTTTCTTATATTTGACTGTAGAATCTTTATTATTTATTGGATGTTGATGGGGTTTCTTTCAGTGTCCTGCTGAGGAAATTTCCAATCAGTAGCATGTTCACGGATTTCACGTGGCATGTACCGTTCACGGTAAAATAGAGCCCAAAAGGGGCGAATTTAAAATTTTAAAATTTTTATTTTGGTCCGATTTTGATGCAGTTTTTTGCAATGGATTCCTGAGGAAAACTTAACATAGCGCTGCACCATCAGATTTTTGATAACTTGTTTCTTTTCCCAGCTATGAGGGGCCCAATGGGACAAAAATTGCAAACATGTGGATTACCTAAAATTTTTATTTTTCATCTGATTTCATTGGGATTTTTTTCTTTAGATTCCTCTCATTGTAGGCTTTCAGCAATATGTCAACAGATTTGGTGTAGCTCTTACAGTTTCCAAGCTATTAGGGGTCAAAGTGGCCGAAATTGCAATTTTTAGAAATATGTAAAATCTTTATTTTACATCAGATTTTGATGGGATTTTTTTCCTTGGATTCCTCTCATTGCAAGCTTTCAGAGATATGTCAACAGATTTGGTGTAACTTTTACGGTTCTCACTCTATAAGGGGTCAAAGGGGCCAAAATTGCAATCATTAGAAGTATGTGAAATCTTGATTTTTCATCAGATTTTGATTGGATTTTTTGTCTTTGGATTCCTCTCATATTAAGCTTTCAGAGTTATGCCAACATATTTGCCATAGCTCTTACCATTCCAGAGTTGTAAGGGTCAAAGGGGGCCAAAATTGCAATTATTAGAAATATGTGAAATCTTTATTTTTCATTAGATTTTGATGGGATTTTTATCTTTGGATTATTCTCATTGTAAGCTTTCAGTAATATGGTAGTATATTTTGCATAGCTCTTCTGTTTCAAGCTATAATGGGTCAAAGGGGCCAAATTGCAATATTTCAAAATATGTGAAATCTGTATTTTTCATTGGATTTCAACCCGAGTTTTTTCTTTGGATTTCTCTTGATGGTAGTCCACAGAATTTCTTAGCTCTTACAATATCCTAGTAATTAGGGATTAAAAAAGCTAATTTTATTTTCACTAGTTTGTGTCCAGTTAATTTATGTGTCAAGGTCCTTATTGTGTCCAGCAAATGACTGTGTCCACATTTATTTTAGTTTACACTTGTTCAAATTTCAGTGGTCAGCATGCTGCGGTCGTATCATGCTGAACGGCGTAGCCCTTTATTCTTGTTTGAGATTGGCTTTTGATATTTAGCATGTGGACAGATCACTTCAAGGCAACGTGTCGCATACCTTGGTTGGTGACCTTTGACCTCTAGGTCACATTCTTGCAGCGAGGCCCACAGAGATGGATACCATCTTACTGATATCTAGTTTTTTTTTAGGCCTTATGTTCGTGCTTCCATAAAGCTGGAAAATATAGCAAAAATTAAAACCTTGCAAAAATTACCCACTATACGGTAATAATACTGAATACATAAGTATTCCCTACAAATTATTCCCTTTGTCGATAGGATGGAAAAGACAAACCAACAGATGTTGATTACAGGAGACTGGTGCACAAGCTTACAAAGTTTCCAGTATCAGAATACAAATTGGATTATGTCCAGCAGCTTAGGGATACCTATGAGGGTAAGTTACCTCCCTTGTTTCAAGATGGAGGAATGCTAAAAATCATGTATGCCATAAATCTTTTGATTGTTTGGTCTTCTTTCAAATGTATTGATTTATTATATGCCCGTGGAATGAATTACGTATTTTGGTATACCAATGTCCAAGTGTTCATCTGGTTGCTGCTTCTCCTACTTCAGAATTGTTACTGCAATGTTCAACATAAAATACTGTATACGTATTAATTTTCGCGGTGTACTAATTTTGGCTATTTGGAATGTGAAAAATAGTACCAGTGAAAATAACTGTTTGTGTAGAAATAGACTTTTTAACATTGAAAACCGTGATAATTGATACCTGCAAATAGGTCAATTTTTCATAAACTGCGAAAATAAGCACACGCAAAAATTAATACATTTACAGTATGTTGATGTCATTTCATATAATTTTTATCTTTCAGAAAAAAATGTTACTATTTGAAATAATTTTTCACCATTAGAATTGCAATAACAGTATATTATTTGAAAAATGTTCAAATATGTCAAGGAAAATTTTCAGTAGATATAGATCAAAATTTGCATTAGCTACATGTGTATAAGTTGTATGATTTCAGGAAGGTTGGTAGTACCTAGACCCCCACTGATGTATCGTTATACCAGGCGTAATGCGGTGAATATCTGGGCCAGGAAAAAACACATGAAAACTCTATTAGAGCTTCATCTAGCAAAGCTTCATGTAAATAGACCAGAAGAGAGGGTTTTAGTCCCTGAAAAGACAGCAGAGGAATTTAAACCATTTACTTTGCTCGTGAGTTGTCTGACATTCAGAAAATAAGTTATTTGTGACCGTCAAATGGACAATTGATGCTTTGAATTTTCAATTCTCCATTCAGGGTTTGCCACACAACCTGGAAAACTGGAAAAAGCCCTGAATTTCATTTTGAACTTCAAGGGCCTGGAAAAGACCTTGAATGTGAAAATATTTGGAAATGTCCTGGAAAAACCCTGGAGTCTTATAAATTTGATATTGATAGGTGGTATTTAAGCAAATTCTAAAAAAAAATTATTGCAGCCTAGAATTTTGTCCTTGAAAATGACCAGAATATCCTTGGAAAGTCCCAGAAAAATCCTTGAATTTGGAGACATCCAAGTAGTGGCAACCCTGCCCATTCTAATGTTACAGTAATAGATGTTAAAATTCAATTTAAAACCATTGTACATATGCTGAAAATTTCACACCATCAATTGTCTGATTGATCATTTTGATATTCATCAATCAAAATAAATGTTACATTCTGAATTGATTTGGAAATCAATTTTGAGTTACCATCATGTATAATGCAACATAGATCTATATTATACTCATGAGTATTTAATTATCGCTATATTCACGGTTATGTTGATGTCCCGGAAATTGCATACCTTGAAATATAATCTACATGAGACAATATATACAAAAGGGAAAAAAATCTCAGAATATTTCATTCCGCGAAAATAAATCAAACAATTTTAGAGGAAAATCACAAAATTTGTAACCCACAAAAATAACCAATGAAATAGTATTCTGGATTTTTGTATTGCCTGCTAGTTATAAAAGCAAGACAGAGAGATAGCATTCAGGCAGTAGGTGTTTCACAATTAAAAGTAATGAGGTTGAAAGGCTTATGTTAGTTGTAGTTTCATAATATATGATGTTATGATGTGTATTTGCATCAGTATAGATACAATGCATAACTCAAGGCCACAACCCCTGTATCATGCATGAGTAATCATGTCTAGTTTTAACAAGCTGTTAGTACAGCTTGTACCTGTTGCGCTAAAGAATTGATGAAATTTAAAACACAGTTGCATCTTGAGTAGTATATACATATTCTATGCACAGGTGATGGTCCTGACCCCTCAGTCATGCATGAACAATCCCATTAAGTTTTTGGAATGCCCAGATATGTAAATTTATCTATTGTATTTCTAACTTGCTATTTATTATGTGATAAGTACTCACTGTTGTCTTAGAGTGTTGTGGATGTTCTTACCTAGGACATTTTATCCAAATAGAATGAATACACTGCTAGAAATAAACCACTATTGCAACAGTGTTGTCCATCCACACATTTCTGATATGTTGCACACGTTATTAAAAATGTGCTAAGATCAACTCTTTCATTACCCAGTGAATCTTAAAAATTATGAATTCAATTCTTAGAAAAGGTACTAGGGGCCATCTTGAACTTACTATAAGCCAGGGTATTAGTTATTAGCAAAGCTCATTGTTAAATGCTTCACAGCGACTTCAAGATGAAGTACAACAATAAAAGCATTGTTTCTTTCATTTGTTCTACCATGCATTTGTAGAGACTTGTTTCTCATATGCATTTACTCCATATCCTTTCTTTGTTTATTGCAGACTACATGTAATAGGATCTTGCATAAGATCAGATTAAAGATCGGGATATCTTTCACAAGTGTAAGAAATTTTGTCTTTTCTCGAGTGGAGTGTAGCGGAATGAGAGGAAAAGACGTAGAATTTCTTACAAGAGTGAAAGATATCCTGATCTTTAATTTTGATCTTATGCAAGCTAGTACCTATTTCTTCCGTAAAAGGCAAAAAGAATGTCTGGAAACCTTTACTGTTTGAACAACGTTGTCGCCATTTGAGTGTTATTTACATTGTGACGTCAGGTGTTTTATGACTTTATGTCATAGTTATGATTGTTGTATCACAACAATCAAAACATCTGGTTTGTCATTTACCGGTGTGAGATGAGGTCATGTGCATCGATCTCACATGGGTCATCTCCCCTCGTAAACCATCATTTACGGAAGAATGATGCAATCAATATAAAATTAATTATCTGGTTTTCAGATACTGGGTCTCAAGAAACTTTTATTATACCCCCGCTCTGATGGAGGAGGGGTATACTGTTTTACCTGTGTCTGTCATTCTGTCTGTCACAACTTTTGTAAAGCTTTTCTCTACAATGGTTAATAATACAAACTTGAAATTTTGTCAGAAGCTTTTTTGTAGTCATGCCATATTATGGGATGCATTTTCAGATCTGTATGGATTCTACTTCCTGTTTACCGACTTAGTCATTCGTTCATCCCTCAAAACTTTCATAAAGCTTTTCTGTGCAATGGTAAATGATACAAACTTGAAATTTTGTCAGAAGCTTTGTGTAGTCATGCCATATTTTGGGACACATTTTAAGATTTGTGGGGTACAACATTTTGGTTACCAACTTTTTCAGGTTATTAGAGGCTGGAAGGTGAGAGCAGGGGTATAACTAGTGAGTAGCAGCTCACAGATCCCTTGTCCCATTTCGATTTTTTTTACAAAATAATCAAAATATTAACTGGTTGAAGTGACTTTTTATGAGTAAAGGAAAAACGAATCACCTAAATGAATTGGAGTTGTATATCTCTTGTCGATGCAAGTGAAAAAGCAGGAATTTTTTTAAGTGGATATTGTAACTATTGTACAGTTTACTACGTTGGTCAAAGACCCAAGGGACCCTTGAAAACAGTTTGAGCCAACGGTATGCTCAAGATATCGAGGAAAACTATTTTTAGACTTGAACAAAGGGACCACAAAAAGGATTCAAGGCATCCTTGCAGTTCGAGCTGTCGAAGTTCTACTGTATTTATTTTTGAAAGAGTAATCAGCATGCCAATTTATGTACTGTAGTATGTAATTCCTGTGCATTAGAAAACATGCACATACAATCATGCATGCATGTACATTAAGGCAATTTGTTGTAAACTGATTTATCATTGAGTATGTTCTAGTTTTCAGGTCCGTATTGTTTACATCAAAAGTGAGCATTAAATCGTAGTCTTAATGTGTTGTGCAATTTGATTAGTTGCTGTCCAATCACCAAAGCCTTTTTGATAGCGAATTAAATATATTGGTTTGCGTATATATGCTAAAAAAATATCCTGTAATCTCAAATTCAAATGTTGAAGGATACAGTAGTCCCCCTCTTGAGAGACCACCCTATTTGCAACATAAAATTGGCCTTACAAAAGGGGTGGTCTCTCAAAAGGAATACGTCCAAAAATCTATAGGCTGAATATAAGTATTTGATGTAAAACATTTGCTATTCTATTTCACTTAATGTATATATGAAAGCATTCAAAATGTCTTCTTATTTATCACATGTACATTTGACACATTATATTTATATTCATGTATATCTAACACAGATCTAAAACACACGTGCATTCATTAAAATACATGCATTAACCAGAAACCTATTAAAGTATATGCATGGCCCTGAAGTTTCATTCTCAACAACTTGTCTGTATCAAATATTTAAGTGGGAGTTAATTAGTTCTCCTTTAAAGAATAAAATTTCTAATAATTACAGGTAATTATGTATCAAATCATTATATTTCTCTTTAATATACCTGTAGGGCTTCTCACCTGCTAATTAAGTCAATTTAATTCATAGTTTAATTATTCCAGTAAGTTATTACAAGATGGCATTTAATTGTCATCAGTATTTACAAAACAAAACATGGTCTTTATAGAGGGGTAATGTGCATATTTTTGACACAGAAAGGGTGGTCTCTGGTTGGGTTTTAGGGGTGGTCTTCCAAAAGGGGTCAATTTGTTCACAAAAGAGTTAATGCAAGAGAAATGTGGCCTCTAGAAAGGGGTGGTCTCTCAAATGAGTGGTCTTTCAAGGGGGGGACTACTGTACATGTAATCCCAACTGGGCACACTGGGTGATAAATATGGAATATACAATGTAGGACATTTTGTTTTTGATACTGACTTTATCACAGCCAGTATCAAGTGAGCCATTAGGGCGAGCTTGATGCAATACGCCGTGATAAAGTCTGTTTCAAAAACAAAATGTCCTATATTACTTATATCAGTAATTCAAATTGCAAATGATAAATAAAACTCTATAAAAAATTGAAATAAGCTTAAATTTCTTTTTTAACGCAGTTAATCTATTGTTTATTGCAATAATTTACATGTATATGCATTCTACGTCCAACATATTACGCATATGAACACGACAAATAGTACAAAACATGACATCAGCATAGCAACCGGCACATGATGCTTTCACAGTGACCCGATATTTTCGTGATAGTGTCCAGTTTGGTGATCCTGAGAATATCAGTCTCTATAGATCAAAAGAAATTCATACAAATTACCGATAAATAGCAGGTAATATCTAAGAATCAGACATTTAATTTTATATGGCCTTGTAAATTGTATCTGTTGTTTTATTTTCAGGACCAGAAACAAATAGAAAAAGTTCAGAAAGTTTTACAACACAAGAATCCCTGTGAAGTTACTGTCAAGGAACTTATTGAAATTGCACGAGAAGAAAAACCAGGTTCTAGTGAAGTTTACTCAATGAGAAGGGAAAAAAAAGCTAGAATTTCAGATATGATTGAAAAACGAATATGCGACATTCTGCAGTATAAACATTGTTATATTACAAAGTGGAGAAAGCCTTCAGGACGCCCTAAAAAGTTCTATATTTGTAAGTAAGACCATGAAAAAAATCCTAGATTCCCATCCCTGCCCCCTCCCCCAAGATTTTTTTCATTCGCCACAATAATATTTTGATATTTTTGGGGTAAATTTAAAATGACAGGATTTGTCACAAAATTTATAACAAATATAAAATAAAATTCTGACCTTCTTGACCCAAATTTTGAGAAAAATTGGATGAGAATGTAGGAATTATTTTATTATGGCCTTAATATACTACATTGTCATGCTGGATTCACTCATAATTTGAATGAGTCAGTTCCAATAAGGGATATTCCAATTTGCATTCAAAATACACTTGGTGTACAAATGTAATTACATGTCCATGCAAAATAGAATATTTATGAACAAAATAGCATTAATCTTTGTATGAAAAATTGTCTGAAAATATTGTGATTTTACCAAGGGTTGACCCTTTATGGCAAATATTTCACCCAAGCGTATAGGCATAAAGGATAAACCCGTGGTAAAATCAACATTTCTTCATGCCCCTGTGAATTATTTTGATTCTAATTAGACATTTATAGGGTACAGAAGAGATGAAGTCGTCTTTGTATTCATAGGTGAAACAGCCATTTAACCCCTAAGTATGACATTTTTATGCCCCGCCTACGATAGTAGGGGGCATATAGTGTCCAGGTATGTCCGTCTGTCTGCCCCAAGTTAGGTTTACACTTAGGTTGAAGTTTTTTTTTGTCTCGCTCGCGACAAAAGTCGCGAAAGCGAGTCATAGGCATGCAAAGTATGACGGCGACGGCTACGACGTTAACTTTTACTATAATACAGGATATTTTGAAAACCCTTTGATGTAGGAACATCATATTTGGTCCAGTGGTAGTACTAATCAAGTGCTACCTGACGGACATAAAACCATGTGACCTTGACCTCAATTGCAAGGGTCCAGTGACCACGTTTAGTTTCTCTGTAGGTCAATGATATTTGGTATATAGGTTGGTCTTGAGTTGTACATGTCAGTCTGGCATATGACTTTTGTCATTGACCTCAATTTCACGGTCCAGTGACCACGTTAACTTTCTCTGATTAGATCCATATCTCAATAACTAGAAGTGGTAGGTCAATGACATTTTGTATATGGGTTGGTTTTGAGTAGTACATGTCAGTCTGGCATATGCCTTTTGTCCTTGACCTCAATTTCACGGTCTTGTGACCACGTTAACTTTCTCAGATTAGATCCATACCTCAATAACTATAAGTGGTAGGTCAATGATATTTTGTATATGGGTTGGTCTTGAGTAGTACATAATGACTAAATACCGAAGTTACATGTCAGTCTGGCTTACGACTTTTGTCCTTGACCTCAATTTCATGGTCTAGTGAACAAAGTTAAGTGTTTCTGATTAGAATAGTTTCTCAATTACTGTAAGTGGTACAGTAATAATATTTGGCTTGTAGGTTGCTCTTGAGTAGTACATGACTGTTTTAGCGACAAGCAGGGAGTGGCGAGACATCTATTAGGGTCCACTTTTGTTCTGTGAAGGATGTATGCTATTATCATGGAACTTTGTATAAATACACATTAGGTTATTGTAATTGGGAAATTGACCTACCCCTACTCAGCATCAGTACTAGGTATAAAAATGTAAAAATATGCCTTTGTTTTGTATGAATTATGACTCTGGTACACTTCTGTATACATTTAGACTGTTCTACAGGTTGCTGACCTTTTTCTAACAAGCTATGGTATTTTGACCTACCCCCCGCATGTTAAATTGACCTACCATTTGAAACAAGATAGATGTTATAATATATTCAAAGAAATTAGGGTAGGTCATTTTTCCATGGGGGGATCAAAATTCTCTGGCTGAAAAGTGACCCGCGGGTCATAATCCCATCCGGAAAAGTGACCCGCGGGTCTTTTTTCTATGGTATTTTGACCCACGGGTCAATTTACCGCGCGGGTCAAAATACCATATTACACCAGCTACCAACTTCATGCTTCACTGATCATGGAAAAAGGGGATAGTATGAAGTTTACCCTTAGGTTGAATTTTTTTTCTGTGAAGGATGTATGCTATTATCATGAAACTTTGTATAAATACACATTAGGGTATAATTAAACAAAAATCATAATAAAAATTTATCCCGGCTACCAACTTCATGCTTCAATGATCATGGTAAAAAGGGGGGTAGTATGAGGTTTACCCTTAGGTTGAAGTTTTTTTCTGTGAAGGATGTATTCTTTTATCATGAAACTTTGTATAAATACACATTAGAGTATTATTAAACAAAAATCATAATGCAAATTTAACCTTGCTACTAAACTACATGCTTCAATGATCTTGGATAAAAAGGTGATAGTATGAGGTTTACCCTTAGGTTGAAGTTTTTAGACGCCCGTCTAATGACGGACGTATTATGGTATACTGATGTCTTTTTGTCCGTCTGTCGGTCTGTCTGTCCGTCTGTCTGTCTGTCTGTCTGTCTGTCTGTCCGTTTCATATGTCATGCTCTAACTTGACAACCATTTAGCTGATTCACTTCAAACTTTGTAAACGTATTTGATATGATGGCATCATGATCTGTATACTTTTTTGTGAAATTTCAATTTTTCTTGCAAGAGTTATGGGACTTTATTCGTCAATTTTAAGGAAATTTTTTACATGTCGCGCTCTAACTTGACAACCCTATGGCCAATTCACTTCAAACTTTGTAGAGGTATTGGATATGATGGCCTCACGATCTGTATAATTGGATATGATGGCCTCACGATCTGTATACTTTTTCCGTGAAATTTGGATTTTTCTTGCAAGAGTTATGGGACTTTATTTGTCAATTTTAAGGCAGTTTTTTACATGACGCCCTCTTACTCGACAGCCATTTGGCTAATTCACTTCAAACTTTGTAGAGATATTAGGTATGATGGCCTCACGATCTGTGTACTTTTTTGCGAAATTTTGATTTTTCTTGAAAGAGTTATAGGACTTTATTTGTCAAATTCAAGGATTTTTTTACATGTCCCACTCTTATGTATCAGTACTGATCAGCTCACTTCAGACTTTGCAGATTGATTTGTTAAAGAGATATCAAGATCAATTAGGCAGTTATAGGTGCTTCTAAATTGAGAACCCCTTACCTAAATCACTTAAAGTTTTGAAGGGGTGACGACGGGCGTATCGTGCCACTTGGCGCAGCTGTTTATTTTTTTTCTGTGAAGGATGTATGCTTTTATCATGAAACTTTGTATGAATACACATTAGGGTATAATTAAACAAAAAATCAGAATAAAAATTTACCCTTGCCACCAACTTCATGCTTCACTGACCAGGGAAAAAGAGGGATGGTATGAGGTTTACCCTAAGGTTGAAGTTATTTTCTGTGAAGGATGTATGCTATGATCATGAAACTTAACATCAATACATATTAAGGTGTAATAAAACAAAAATCATAATAGAAATTTCTCCATGCTACCAATTTGATGCTTAACTGATCATTCAAAAAGGGGGATAGTATGAGATTTAAGTTTCTTTTCTGTGACAGATGTATGCTGTTATCATGAAGCTTCATATAAATACACATTAGGATACAAATAAAAAAAAAACATACCAAATATTTACCCATGCCACCAAATTCATGCTTCACTAATCATGAAATATAGCATTATTCAAAATAGGAGCAAGGCCGGCATTGTGTCCGTTAGACACATATTCTTGTTTTTTTCTATGACGCTGCAAAAACTGTCATCAAATGGTCTATGACACAGTATCAAAAGCACTGTTGTTTGTCATGACAATACCCACAAATAATATGCATATTTTTTCATAGTTATGGACACAAGGTGATTAAAGGACGTCATATAGAACTGAAATTAATTAAATTATTAACATGTATGTAGAATAATCATCATTGATAATAGAATAAATTAAATTATTATACATCAGTATGTATTTTCCATACAAATTGTTCATTTGAGGAATTAACAATTTTTTCACACTTGTCACTAACAGACTATTTACCGGTTAATAGTTTCAATGACTATATACCAGTGATGAACTATTTACTGGTAATTAAATACATGTAGGACAATACACTTTTTACTGATGACGTCACATTGATACCCTTGATGTTCTATTTTGGTACATTAAACACTTATTTCCTGGGGATTGGAACAATAGCAAGTTTATGGGTTTCCCTCGATACAAGCTATTTCCCTCCACCTCGTGTACGGAACTAGTTGTGTCTGGGGAGACCATAAACTTTGCTATTGTCCTCATAGCCGTTGAATAGGTGTACTTTGAAAGGTTGTAGTACAATGTAATAACATTATATTCAGGTTCTTAGTTTTATTCACTTTGAATTCAACAAAAAAATCAGGAAGAAATGAATAATTTAAAGATCCAAAGAAATGACCAGTGAATTTTCCTCATGCTTTTTGTGTCGCCTGCTGTAAGCAGAGTCGACACATAGGGATTACTATCAGTCGTCGTCGTCCTGCGTTGTCTGTCGGTTTTTGAATCCGCAACTCCTTCAAAACTACAAATCATATTCTCACCAAACTTTCAGGAAATGTTGTTCACTTGGTGTAGTTGTGCACCTGATACTTTTAATTTTGATCTTACTGATTTAGAGGTTCATGGAGCCAAAATTGCTGATTGTGAGTTCGTGGGTTTATGAATCCGCAACTGCTACAAAACTGCTAGTCCAATGCCAACCAACTTTCAGGATATGTTGTTCACCTGGTGTAGATGTGCTCCTGATACTTAGAATTTTGATTTTGCAGATTTTAGAGGTTCACGGAGCCAAATTGCTCATTTGTGGGTCTGTCGGTTTTTGAATCCGCATCTCCTTCAAAACTGCTAGTCAAATTCCAACCAAACTTTCAGGATATGTTGTTCACCTGGTGTAGATGTGCACCTGATACTTAGAATTTTGATTTTGATGATTTTAGAGGTTCATGGAGCCAAAATTGCTCATTTGTGAGTCAGTCGGTTTTTGAATCCGCATCTACTTCAAAACTTCTAGTCAAATTCCAACCAAACTTTCAGGATATGTTTTTCACATGGTTGGATGCACACTTGATACTTAGAATTTTGATTTTGTATATTTTAGAGGTTCATGGAGCCAAAGTTGCTCATTTGTTATTCTGTAATCCCTAACTTCTTCATGCATAGCTATAAGTCAGATTCCAACCAAACTTCCAGGATATGTTGTTCAACTTATCTTGTTGTGCATCTGATACGTAATATGTTGATTTTGCAGATTTTAGAGGTTGACTGAGCCAAAATAGTTCATTGTTTATTTAGTTTGTTAATGTGGTACTCTTTCAAAACTGTAAGTCTTATTCCAACCAACCTTTCAGAATTTGTTGATCACGTGATTTAATTTTGCACCTGATACTTAAAATTTTGATTTCACAGATTTTAGAGGTTCACTTGGCCAAAAATGGCTCTTCTGTAGTGGAACATGGAACACTCATCAATTTTTTATGAAATTCAAGAAAATTTTTCACAAAAATGGAAAATTATAGAATTCAAAGCCATGAAATTGTTATATAGTGCATTAGATAAATACAGTACAGTCAAACCGGTCTTAACAACCCTGTGTATTCAGCGGCTTCCTGTCTTATAGGACTTTTGAAATCCTCCCAATGATATTTGCTATATAAATTAACTGTATTCAACGACCACCTGCGTAACATGACTAACAACTATCATTTTTTTCCCAAAATGTGCACTGTTTTCAACAACTTTTTTGGACAAACAATGAATTATCTACATGTTAAGAAGCAAATTGCATGCTACCGCTAAACCGGAAGTAGACCCTCTAAAGGGAGATACTCCAAATTGATTATCTGCTCATATTTTGATATCTCAGCTTGCAATCAATCAAGTTTATTGATTTAAGGTAGTTCGATCCTAATAAAAATATCAGACAGAATTTTTTTCTTTTAAGATATTTTGTAGGTCTTAACCTAAATGTTCCAAAAATAAAATAAAAATGATGTGTCACCGATCATCTTTTCCTGTGAACTGGCTTTGAAAATCAGGCCAAATTCAGTATTTTTCAGCAATATTTACAAAGAATATATAGGGAACTGTGAGAACATACTTATTGTTTCTCTTTCATATAAAATAAATATCAGACAGATTTTTTTTATTTTTTGATATTTCAGAGATATATACTTAAGCTATCTGTTACGCTGAAAAAATGTACATGTCACCGTTCGATTAAGAAAGTTATTTGGTATAGTTTAGGAAATAGACAATATTTACGGGAAAAGGGAGCTAATTCGCGGGAAAGTGTATGTCAATCTATTATGACGTCACAATGAATAGGCCAATACAGGATTATTCCGGCTTGAAAATCAAGTCAATTCCGCATCCGATTCGTGTTACACAAATGCGCCAATCGAATGCGCCGTGTATTAGTGTCGATCTACCTTCACAATATTAATTTAAACATGAACTAAGGTTACTTGTTTATTACATGTAATTAGTGGAATGAACCTAGAAATCTTTTATAATGTAGTAGGTGTTATTAGATAAAATAATCAATTGATGGAATGAACAAATAAATTGTTTTTAAAGAGAGTCTAGAAGTTATAACTTAAACTAGACAAACATGCCCTATTATTTGTGACGCTGTTATTCTATAAGGGTCAACCATCTCTATATCATCCACTGTTTAAAAAAAACATTTTTTTTGTTTCAGTCTATCCTGGAGGGAGGAAGCCTAATTCCTTTGAACCTGAAAATACAATACAGTTGAGTACAGTCACCTCAACACTACTTTTGAATGTGAGTAAATGAAACATTACAAATGAGTACTATCACTTCAAAATTACTTCTATATATAAATAAATACAATATTAAAGTTGAGTACAGAAAACTCCACATTAGATTTCAATACATAACTCATTATCAAAGCATGCATTTCCATGCAATTTTTGCATATTAGATTTTAATAGATTTGAAATGACTTCGTTCATTTAACCATTGCAAGTTCAATTTTAATAGATTTGAAATTACTTTATTCATGTATATCTTTGCAAGTTCAATTTTAATAGATTTGAAATGACTTAAATCATGTAAACCTTTGCGAGATGACATTTTTCTGCAATGTTGCTTTCAAATGTATTCATAGTAAGGTAGATAGGCACACTTTCAAGAAACATGCAGAGGCATTTGAAAAATGAAGATTCAGATGCAGGATAGACTTCATTTTGCCACTAACCCAACTTCCTGTAAATAATACATGTATGTAATCTAGAAACTTTCTAAAATATCTCCAGTACTCATGCTAAAAGAATATCGACAAGTTCAAATTTTTTATTTTAAATCCAAAGTTTAGATTATAAACTATTGAGATACTGAAATACAAAGAATTCTCATAGTGCTTATTTTGATTAAGGATGTTCGCTGGTCATGTTTACGTATTTCTGTCAGATTTTCGGACTTCTCTTGTTTTATCCATTTAAAAGCTTAATAATGTTTTGGCCGATGACCCCCTAATTTTTTTCCATAATTTCATTTTATACATCTTTCTGAGCATTCTGATAAAAGTTTATTCAGTTGGTGTTATTTTGTCACATTCATTATTGGATAAACATTGCTCATGTTAAACCTATGAAAAATGCAGAAGAGTTCAGTTTCCCGCCATTTTTTGAAACACATGAATCTCAAAAATTGCATCCGTAACCTATTGATTTTTTTTGGCTTGAATTATTTCTTTGTCGATTTTCTTACAAAAAATCACATTGAATTGATTGATTGATTGAATATTGTTTAACGTCTACTCAGCAATATTTCAGCTATATCAAGACGAGAACAAGTTTGTTGATAAATAATCACTTTGGGGTATGGAAATGGCCATGGGACGGGAAATTCTGACTGCCACTGGAAAAGTAGGGTGAAATCGTCAAGGGCGGGGAATTTAGCCTTGTAGTCGATCACCTACGGACCACATTGAATGAAATCCTTGTTATTTTAAAATTGACCAGTGAACATCCTTAAGCTAAAGATTGCATTCTTTGTAAATTTAAAAATGAGCAAACTTAGATCTTAATTCTAGAAGTAAAAAACAAGCACAGTGACAGAATTTTTGTATCCCCTGCATATCACGCAGCAGCGACATATAGGGATCACTATCCGTCCTCTTGCATAGGCGATGTTGTCGTTTGGGATCTCTTGCATGTCCACTTCCTGGTTGATGGAACTTAGAAAATTGTTTGCATCTTGAAAATTTCTGTCACGTTTTTCTCTGGAGCCATGTCTCCGAGCCTTCTGCAATTTTGGCATAGAGTATCAGTATGGAGATCTGTACCGTTTATTATTGTGTCACTTGCCTTCACACAGTGGCCACATATAGGGATCACTATCCGTCGTCTACGTCGAAGACATTGTTGTTGCTGACACAAAAATTTGTGTCACATTTTTCTCAGTAACTATATATGGGAGCCTTTTGCAATTTGGTATGGAGTGTCAGTATTGGGACCTATACCATGAAACATCGTTTGGGATCTCTGGCATGCCCAGTTCCTGTTTGATGGAACTTAGAAAAATTGTTTGCCTCTTGAAAATTTCTGTCACGTTTTTCTCAGGAACCATGTATCCGAGCCTTCTGCAATTTGGCATGCAGTATCAGTATCAGGGATTCTATACCATGTAATAGAGTCTGAGATCTCTTGCATGCCCACTTCCTGTTTGACGAACAAAGAATATTTTTTGCCGATCGGAGTCACAAAAAATTTCTTGTCACATTTTTCTCAGGAACTATGTATCCGAGTCTTCTGCAATTTGGCATAGAGTATCAGTATGGATACCTGTACGGTGTTTCTGAGTTTCAGATCTCTGGCACGTTCACTTCCTGTTTGACAGAACAAAGAATATTTTTTGCCGATTAGAGTAAAAAAAAGTTTGTCACATTTTTTTAGGAATTATGTATTCAAACCTGCAATTCAAGATGTAGTATCAGTATGGGGACCTTTACGGTGTAATAGAGTTTGGGATCTCTCACATACCTTCTTCCTGAACTTAGAATATTATTTGTTAATACGCAGGCAACACATATCTTCCTTGGAAGACTTACTACTAAGTTTTATTTAAGATTATAGTATAGTATAGTAGGATGGAGTCTATATTGTTCTGATTTAAAACGGAATCAATAAATAGTTTCCAACTTCCTGAAGTTTCAGTAATTTATGTTTATACCCCCCACGAATGAAGTTCAGGGGGGTATATAGGAATCACTCTGTCCATCTGTCTGTCTGTCTGTCTGTCTGTGATAGCAAACAATTTTTCATAACAGTTTTCTCAGTAACTACTCATCACTGCAACTTGAAATTTTGTATGCAAGTTTATAATGATGTCCTATACTGCAAGTAGTGATTACAGGATTGCCGGACATCTACTTCCTGTTTACTGACTTAGTTAATTTTCGAGATCTTTTGTCAATCGTAGAAAATTTTCAGTTTTCTCAGTAACTACTCATCATTGCAACTTGCAATTTTGTATTCAACTTTATAATGATGTCCTATACCGCAAGTAGCAATTACAGGATTGCTGGGCATCTACTTCCTGTTTACAGACTTAGTTAATTTTCGTGATCTCTTGTCAATCGTGGAAAATTTTCGTAACAGTTTCCTCAGAAACTGCTCATCACTGCAACTTGAAATTTTGTATGCAACTTTATAATGATGTCCTATACCGCAAGTAGCGATTACAGGATTGCTGGACATCTACTACCTGTTTAATGACTTAGTAAATTTTCGAGATCATCTGTCAATCGTAGAAACTTTTGGTAACAGTTTTTAGCTCACCTGGCTATGCCAGGGTGAGCTTTTGCGATCACTTGGCGTCCGGTGTCCTTCTTCCGGCGTCCGTCGTCCGTCCGTCGTCTGTCGTAAACTTTTCATTCAAAGATCTTCTCCTCTGAAACCACTGGGCCAATTGGAACAAAACTTGGTCACAATAGTCCTTGGGTGGTCCCCTTTTAAAAAATATATCCGGCAGGTCCGTACCTAATCCAAGATGGCCGCCAGCGGGGAACATAGTTTTAACATTGGACCCTAT
>MJUU01066578.1:40309-52371 GCA_002080025.1 Modiolus philippinarum
GATACGTTGAAGTTTTACTATAACACACTATGGATGAGAAATTTTGGTCACAGTTTTCTCAGCTTGTATATGTTGGAATGATTTCATATTTGGTCAGAAGCTTTGTTATGATGAGTTGTAATGTGTAAGCTATTTTCAGGTCTGTCGTGTTGCTACTTCCTGTTTGCCGATACGTTGAAGTTTTACTATAACACACTAATATGAGAAATTTTGGTAACAGTTTTCTCAGCTTGTATATGTTGGAATGATTTCATATTTGGTCAGAAGCCTGGTTATGATGAGTTGTAATGTGTAAGCTATTTTCGGTCTGTCGCGTTGCTACTTCCTGTTTGCCGATACGTTGAAGTTTTACTATAACACACTATGGATGAGAAATTTTGGTCACAGTTTTCTCAGCTTGTATATGTTGGAATGATTTCATATTGGTCAGAAGCTTGGTTATGATGAGTTGTAACGTGTAAGCTATTTTCAGGTGTGTGGTATTGCTACTTATTGTTTGACGATTCATTGAAGTTTTACTATAACACACTGTGGATGAGAAATTTTCGTCACAGTTTTCTCAGCTTGTATATGTTGGAATGATTTCATATTTGGTCAGGAGCTTGATTATGATGAGTTGTAACATGTAAGCTATTTTTGGGTCTGTCATTTTTCTACTTCCTGTTTGCTGATATTTTGAAGTTTTACTATAACACACTATGGATGAGAAATTTTCGTCACAGTTTACTTGAATTGTATGGGTGGGAATGATATCAAATTTGGTCTGGGGCTTTATAATAATGAGTTGTAATGTGTGAGCTATTTTGAGGTCTGCCATGTTACCACTTCCTGTTTGCCAATATGTTGAAGTTTTACTGTAACCCTTTATGGATCAGAATTTTTTGTCACAGTTTATTTGGCTTCTATAAGTGGGTATGATTTCAAATTTTGACTAGAGCTTTATAATGACAAGTTGTATTGTGTGAGCCATTTACAGGTCTGTTTTGCATGCTCTTCCTGTTTGCCGATTCTTTGCTGTTTAACTGTATCTAACTAGGAAGGAGAAATTTTCATCACTGTTTTCTCAGCTTCCATAGGTTGGGTTGGTTTCATATTTGGTCTGAAGCTTGATTTTGATGAGTTGTAATTTCAGGTCTGCTGTATTACCACTTCCTGTTTTCTTGGCTTGATTTCATGTTTGGTCTGGACAACTGTTTAAAGAATTGTATTACACTTTGGAAGTGGGGGTATTCATTTGTGGCCCAGCGGACCACATTACTTCTAGTTCTAAATATGTTGAATCTTTATTTTTGTATTGGATTTCAATGGGATTTTTTTCTTTGGATTCCTCTTGATATAAGCTTTCATTATTATGTCAGCCAATATGGCATAGCTCTTACTGTTTCTAAGCTAAAAGGAGTCAAAGGGGCCAAAATTGCAATTTTTCGAAATAGTAAAATCTATATTTTGCATCAGATTTCATTTGAATTTTATGCCCCCGCCGTTAGGCAACAGTGGCATTAAGTTTTACCCTTGTCCGTACGTCCGTCTGTCCGTCCGTCCATACGTACGTCCAAAATTTTCATCAAGGATCTCTCAGCTTGTGTATGCAGGAATGATTTGATATTTGGTATGAAGCTTTGGCATGATGAGTTGTACCGTGTCTCCCCTTTTCAAGTCCGTCACTCATCTACTTTCTGTTTGCTGATATATCTGTATGGCGGGGGCNCGCTGAAGCAAATTCAACCAAACTTTACAGGAATGATGTATGGAAGGTCCTTTACAAAGATTGCTCATTTCGTTTCGATCCGATAAAAAACATGGCCCCCATCTCAGAACTTAGGTTTAACATTGGACTCAATGGGAAAATTCACATTTTCTTCTTCTGTTCTGAAACCGCTGAAGCAAATTCAACCAAACTTTACTGGAATGATGAATTGAAGGTCCTTAACAAAGATTGCTCATTTCGTTAAAAACATGGCCACCAGCACAGAACATAGTTTATTTTGGCCCTATGGGAAATTCACATAAAAAACATGGCCACCATGCAGAACATCGAAAACCCTGCTTCAGCATTTTGTCAGGTGAGCGATACAGGCTCAGTGTCTGAGCCTCTAGTTCTCAGTTACCACACATGACAGCCACTTGATATTTTGTATGATGCTTCAGTATGTGTCCTATACTGCGCCTCCCCTTTTTGGCCATATCAGATCACAACTAACTGTTTACCAACTTTGTGCTTTTTTAGCTCACCTGGCTATAGCCAGGGTGAGCTCATGCCATCACTTTTTGTCCGTCCGTCCGTCCGGCGTAAACTTTTCATTCAATGATCTTCTCCTCTGAAACTATTGTAAAATCAGACTGTGGGAGAAAAACACCTTTTTGGCTGCCGTTACTAAAAATAGCACATAGGGGTAAATTGCTGTTTTTTGCAAATAACTCAAGAACGTTACAGATATTAAAAATCTGACAGGGAAAAGTGATCAGCATGACAAGATCTACCTGCTCTGCGATTTTGAAGAAAATCTGAATATCCATTTTGGAGTTATTGCCCTTTTTCTGAAAATTTTTCAAAATTTTAACATATTTTATTTTTTATTAAATAAACTATAACAGATAGAAGTCAACTTTTTATTACAAAAATGTTCAGCATATCAAGATCTACCGACACTGAAATTTTGGAGAAAATCCAAAAACCCTTGTCGGAGTTATTGCCCTTTTTTCACAGAATTTTCAAAATTTTCATATTTTTTGTCTTTTATTTCCAAAACTATAGAAGATGAAGGTTAAGTTGTGGTGACTTCAAAATTGGTGTTGAAAATTGTTTGTTGCCCGCCATTGTCAAAATGGCTGCCAAAAAAGGCGGGAAATTCAACATTGTTCGATTTCAATAAAATTTGGATTCCAAATAGATATTGATGTTGCGACTTCAAAACCAGTGTTGAAAATTGTATGTTGACTGCCATTTTCAAAATGGCAGCCAAGAAAGGCGGGGAAATTCAACGTTGTCCGATTTCAATGAAATTTGGTTTCCAAATAGGTATTGATGTTGCAACTTCAAAACCGATGTTAAAATTTGTTCGTTGAATGCCATTTTTAAAATGGCCGCCAAAAAGGCGGGAAAATTCAACATTGTCCGATTTCACTGAAATTTGGTTTCCAAATAGATATTGATGTTGTGACTTCAAAAACTGATGTTGAAAATTGTGCGTTGAACGCCATTTTCAAAATGGTCGCCAAAAAAGGCGGGAAAATTCAACATTGTCCAATTTCAATGAAATTTGGTTTCCAAATAGATATTGATGTTGCGATTTCAAAACTGATGTTGAGAATTGTCATTGCCCGCCATTTACAAAATGATGTTTAGACTTCAAAATTGGTGTCGAAAGTGGTCTTTAGCAAGAACATTTTTTGTCATGCAGCCCATGTCAGTCATGGACCAGGTGAGCAATACAGGCTCTTGAGAGCCTCTAGTTTCATTGTAATTCTCTTGAAAAGTTGCTTTCAAAGTGTTGTAATGAAATTTCTCTAACGCTTATGTTTTTCTTATGTCAAAGAGGACAAAGTAGGGTGCATTTTATATTTGTCTGATTTGACAGAGTATTTTCATCGGAACCTTTATGAAATGTTCTTTCTTGAAGATTATATTATTGTTCTCATACTTAACTGTATCAACACCTGTATTGTGTCCACATGCACCCACTTAGATTTGCACTTACCATATCGATTCGGGGTTCAATGAGCGGGGGTTTATTTTCTCAGTTGTAGGTCAATGATAATTGGTATATTGGTTGGTCTTGAGTAGTACATGACAATCTGTCATATGCTTTTTGTCCATGACCTCAGTTCATGGTCCAGTGATTATGTTAAGTTTTTTAGTATCTATTGATGTAAGGTCAATAATATTTGGTATGTGAGTTTGTCTTAGATGGAAGATGACAGACTACTATTTGGCTGTAGCCCTTGGCATCATTTTCACGGTCTAGTGAACATGTTTGGTTTTTCAATATCTATCATTGGCAGGTCATTGATATTTGGCATTTTGGTTTTGGATGATACATGACAGTCTATTGCTTTTGTCATTTAATCTAATTTCACAGTCTAGCGAACATGTCAAGCTTTCTGATTTAGGCAGTTTGAGTTTTCACATCAATTTTGCGACCAAGTAGGAACGGGCCAGTAATCATTTTGGGTCCACACTTGTAATCCACAAGTGATCAAAAGGGTTATTTTTTTCTGAGTTTGTGTCCAGCTAATTACTGTGTCAAGCTCCTTTTTGTGTCCATCTTGTTTTTGTGTCAAGCCCTTACTGTGTCCACATTCACTTTAAACTACACTAACTTGCTCAAATTTCATTGGTTGACATGCTGTGGTCATATCATGCTGTGCTCGTCGTAGCCCTTTATTTTCCTCTATATTCCAGTGTTTCTCAACCAGACCTATGAAAGTGCGAAAAAAAGAAACAAAAAAAAACAAAAAACAAAAAATCATAGGAATTTTATCAAATATTGCCAATTACTTCACCTTGATCCTAAATTATTTCGATGATTCTGCAAGCTTATCAATTTAATGAATGTTTGATTTTCAGCAGTTATATTTTTACCATTACTCCAATAAAAAATTTCACAAATAATAATCGTAAAACTTTGGCTTAGTCCCTGTGAATCTCATTGGTAGAGTAGATTGACATGTTTTACAGCCGATTTGATTGGCTATAGTTTGCGAGCAATGGATCTCCAGGTACATGGCACAAGATGTGATATCATGGATGTTGTGACATCAGTTCAATCAGGTTTGAATGTGAACATATCCAGATTGGGCTTCTCATACTTCTTGGAATCTAGAGACCATTCAGTGGAACGTCGATGGCTTGAACACCCAACTGACCAATTAAAACAGTTAGAGCTATTGTAGGTGTAACTGTGTATAAATACAAACAAAGGGTCAAGTAAAGGGTTAGATACATCCATGGTGTTCGAGTTATTGCAGTGATCAACTGTACTATGCAAAATTACTTACTGTACAAGTGGAACCTTTGTCAAACTATGGGTTCCATTCTAACTCTGCCTAGAAATAAGTAAAAAGCAATGGCAAATTGAAAAACATTTGAAAACAAACCAGAACAATTCTACAATCACACCTTTTCTTTTCATTTCAGAGAAAATTAGAGCTGAGAAAAAAGCAAATGAGGAGGCAAAATTGAAAAAGAAAATTGAAAAGTTTGGACATCTAGGTCAAAGGACAAGTGAAAGAGTCATACAGAGGAAAATAATGGAACTTCATAAACCACCTAAAGAAATAAACAGGGATTCAAAACTACGAAACTTACAAACAATAACTAGAGAAATGGAAAAGGAGAGACGAGAGAAATTTCCACATATTCCACCTAAAAAGAAAAGAAGAAGACGCCCCTTTATAAAAAAAGAAGACTGTGAAATTAAATTTGTAGATAAAGGTCTTGGTACAGAAGAAATAGAAGACCAGGAACCAGAAGCTGTTCTTCCAGCTGGTTTCTTTATGATGGCTCCCCAATTAATGATATCTCCTAATGCACAGGGTACCAGTTCAGGTATTCTGCCTCAAACATCTGGTGTTATTGGTAATGTTGTTCCTTTAATTGTACCTCAACAGGTAGCAGGACCATCAGTGCCAACGGGGGCACCACAACAGACATCTGTTCAAACCAGCAGTATGGCTCAACAGGGGGTAGTTCAACCAGTATTTCTCATGCCACAATCTGCCAGCAGTTCATCTGCAACAGCAGGAACGACTCCATTCCCTGTTTTTTTAATGCCAAATGCAAAAAGACCTCCGTCAGCTACTGCTACTTCAGGGAATCAAAGTAATACAGTGCAACAAACCTCAGGAGTCATTCCAGTAATATTAGGTCAAGAGCAGGTACCTTCATTTTCTGGAGCAGCATCCTCTGTTCACAGCAACGAACAAAAGACTAAAAAGTTCATACATGAAACAACAGGTGATCTCCCTCATAAAAAAGTAGATACAACTAGTAGTAATGCTATGAAGATGGCACCAACAAATTCTATGGGAAATGTTTCCACTCAAAATGGTAATCAATGTTCACCATCAAAATCAACGGACAGTACAGATAAGTCTGAAATGTCCCATGTATTCTTAGGAACTGCACCTGGACAGGAGGGTAATCCTGTCTTAATATCTGTACCCAAAGATAGCAACATGACAGTAAAAGAACTAATTCAAATGATGGGAAAAGGGGGAGAGAGTGTAGTTTTGAACCCAGGTGGAGATAACTCTTCAGAAGTTGCAATGGAAGTTGATTCACAAAAGACAACTTCATGAATAAACAATCCATATTGTAAGGTCATTTAGAAAAATGGGAAAAGATGCAGACACGAACAAATGTGGATGTTAGTTATATTGCTGTGTCTCTGAAAAGTTAAATTAGAGAATTTTAATTAAAAAACTGTGAAGGGACTAATTTTGGGGGATTTAAAACATGTAGGTTAGTTACCTGTTTGCTAGTCTTTGATTTCACATGTTACTGCCATAAAAGACTGCTTTAAAAATCTGAAGATATTTTGGTGAGGAATTATTTTTGTGGATTAATCTTATTAGCAAAAATAGTGAAAATAAACCCATTGTGAAAAATAGATTACAAATTTAGAAAATTAAAATAGACTGATGTGCAACAAAACATAAACAATGTAAAATTCAACAAGATGAAAGATCTGTTTAATTCTGTATATTAAGATTAAGACATTTCTGTTTCCTTATGATGTACAGTTCTTTTCTTATGTTGTTACAAATACATTTTATGATACTTGTTACTAGGTAAAAAGCACTGTATATTACACATGTATTACATTTTATTTGTTAAAAGTAAAATCTTGTTATACCCCCACTCGTGAGTGGGTGGTATATTGGAATACCCTTGTCCGTCCGTCTGTCCATCCGAAGTTTATTGCATTTTTCTCAGCTACTGGTGGGTCAATTTATTTCAAATTTGGTATTTGACTTTATGTTGGGGGGTAGTGTAATCTGCCATTTTGGTTGCTTTATGATATCAACTTCCTGTTTGACGGGACTTGGCCATTTTTTTCCCCTTTATTGAACATAGTGAAAATTTTCGTCGCACTTTTCTCAGCAACTATTGGGCCAATTTATTTCAAATTTGGTATTTAACTTTATATATGTGGGGAATGCATTGTCTCCTATTTTGGTTGCCTTATGATATCAACTTCCTGTTTGGCGGGACTTTGCCATTTTTCCCCTTATTGAACATAGTGAAAATTTTCGTCACACTTTTCTCAGCTACTGCTGGGCCGATTTATTTCAAATTCGGTATTTGACTTTATATATAGGAGAATGTGTCGTCTGTCATTTTGGTCACCTTATGATATCAACTTCCTGTTAGGTGGGACTTAGCAATGGAATATAATGAAAACAGCTACTGCTTGGATGATTTATTTCAACGAGTGGGGGTATACCTAGCACGACAACGCGTGCAACCTCATGTTTTGTTTTGCAAGGGCTGCTCCATTAAAATATATATATACTGTAAACTAACTAATTATCATCAGTGATTTATTGTCCCCCGCCACAACGCGACGGTGGGACATGGTAATGGTCTGCGTCCGTCCATCTGTGTGTCATTTATTTTTCATCAGATTTTGATGGGATTTTTTACGTTGGATTCCTCTCATTGTAAGCTTTCAGTAGTAAGAAATATGTGAAATCTTCCATTTTTCATCAAATTTTTTTCTTTGGATTATTCTCATTGTGTAAGTTTTCACTACTATGGCAATAGATTTTGCGTAGCTCTTACGGTTTCCAAGCTATAAAGGGTCAAAGGGTCAAAATTGTAAAATTTCAAAATATGTGAAACAGATTTTTCTTATTGTGTTCAGCAAATTACTGTGTGCATATTAATTTTAATTAACACTTGTTCAAATTTCAGTGGTCGACATGCTGCGGTCGTATCATGCTGCGCTCGGCGTAGCCCTTTTTTTTTTTATTTATTATCCACCTTTCATTAAGTCCAACTAATTCAGAACACTTTTAGGAATTTCTCATTATTTGCATTCAAAGGGGGCAACTACCTTAATGCATTGTAACATGATTTCAGTTGTTTTCAATCGGCTTTCATCAAAATGGTAACATGGATAATGGATCAGATGCCTGAAGAGAAATTTCCTCGTTTTCTTCATCGATATTTCATTGTTTTTTCATTGTTTTTTTCATGATATGTTTGATTGACATATTTGTTATCATTTCATAATAATTGTGTATTTTCCTAGTCATAAATACACAGATAAGATCAAGTACCTGATTTACATAATTGTATAGTAGATGTTGTTCTAAAATCATGTGATGTATATTTAAATTTTTGTATTTCTTTCATCTCCAATCTTTTTTTGAAAGTCAAGAATAAGAAGCAAATATTGTTGGTACAAAAACAAATACAATGCTAATTCAATACACAAAATGAAACTTTAATATGCTCTTTTATTATTTCTGTAACATGTCAATTAAGATATTTTTCTACAAAGAATGATGGCAACAGCACAAACATACCTGCTTCTGAAGTCCATTTGCAATAACTATTAATGAGAAGTCATTGATATTTGGTGTGGAGATTAGTGTAAGATTCAACATGCATATCTGCACAACCAATTTAATAATGAAATGGAATTTCAACAACTACACATCACATCTTGATTTTTATTGGTACATGTATATCTGTTTTTATTGAGACATTACACATGCATTACTAAACTTGATTACCAGTAGTTTATGATAGCATGATAACATTGTTTAGCCTGAATGCGAAGTTTGCTGATCCCTTATTATGAACAAAGTAAAAAAGAAGTGAATATTAGGTACATGAGAGCTGCTAACCCTCTCAGTTTTCAGGAGAGACTATTTTCACCCAATCTCATCCCCACTGTCTGTTCCTCTCCTGAATTTCAATTTGCTCTGAAATCCTTTTAATAACTTTTTTTTTTAACTGGATAGAAAATTTCTCTTGATGAAAAAGCTTTTAAGCCTTCCATGTATAATTGTTTTATTGGCGGATCTAGAGGGGGGTTATAGGGGTTAGAGCCCCCCTTTTTGTCTCGCCCGCGACGAAAGACGCGGAAAGCCAGACATATGCGTACAAAGTATGACGGCGGCGGCAGAGGCGTCGACGGCGTAAAGTTTCATGTTAAGTTTTTGTGATTAGGTCACTTTCTCAGTAACTATAAGTGGTAGGTCAATGATATTTGGTATATAGGTTGGTCTTGAGTAGTACATGACAGTCTGCTATATGGCTCTTGTCTGTGACCTCAATTTCACGGTCCAATGGACATGTTAAGTTTTTGTGCTAAGTTTAGTTTCTCAGTAACTATAAGTGGTATGTCAATGGTATTTGGTATGTAAGTTGGTCTTAGATAGTACATGACAGTATGTCATATGGCTTTCGTCCTTGACCTCAATTTCATGGTCTAGTGAGCATGTTAAGTTTTTTTTATTAGGTCATTTTCTCAGTAACTATAAGTGGTAGGTCAATGATATTTGGTTTATATGTTGGTCTTCCATAGTACATGACAGTCTGCTATATTGCTTTTGTCTGTGACCTCAATTTCATGGTCCAATGATCATGTTAAGTCTCCTAGTATCTATTAATGTAAGTTCAATATTATTTGGCATATGGGTTTGTCTGAGATCGAAGACGACAGCCTGCTATTTGGCTTTAGTCCTTGACCTCATTTTCATGTCTAGTGAACATGTTTGGTTTTTCAGTATCTATCAGTGGTAGGTCATTCATATTTGGAATTTTGGTTTTGGGTGATATGTGACAGTCTGCTATATTGCCTTTGTCAGTTAATCTAATTTCACAGTCTAGTGAACATGTTAAGTTTTCTGATTTAGGCAGTTTGAGTTTTCACATCAATTTTGCGATCAAGCAGGGACGGGCGAGACATCAATTTGGGTCCACACTTGTTCTGGAAAAAAATTGAATTTTTCGTGCAGAATGTAGGGAAAAAAAAATTGGTTGCGAATATAAGTAAGTTTACAGTATCTGTCTGTTGAAAACACTTAAGTTTCTGCAACATAACTTTAGAACACTGTCATAGAATACTCAAAACTTTTTCACAGTGTGGTGCCACTTTTTGTTTTTTATCTGATTTTACCAAAGCTTCACAGAATTATTGATCACAATGTGTAGTTGTGCATCATTTTTAGTTCGCCTCAACGAAGTTGAGGGGGACTATTGGTGTACCCCCGGCGTCCTCGTCCGCGTCTACGTCTACGTCTACGTCCGCGTCCGCATTTGGGCATATATCTCTGCAACTATGAAGGGTAGGGTCATCAAACTTTGTGTGCAGATGCATCTTGGGCTATCTCACAGCCTCTAAGAAAATTAGGTCTCTTTGACATATATTTTCTGCTTGACTGGCTTTCATTTAATTTTAGGTCCGAGTTGATATCTCAGTAACTGTACATGGTAGGATCATCTAACCTTGCATGTGCATGCATCTTTGGGGGTAGGTCAGCATCCAGGCAAAATTAGGTCACTTTGACCTATATTTTCCGCATGATCGACTTACATTCAAGTTTACGTCCGAGTTCAGATCTAAGGAACTGTACATGGTAGGATCATCTAACCTTGCATGTGCATGCATCTTTGGCGGTAGGTCAGCATCCAGGCAAAATTAGGTCACTTTGACCTATATTTTCAGCATGAATGACTTACATTCAAGTTTACGTCCGAGTTCAGATCAAAGCAATTATACATGGTAGGATCATCTAACCTTGTATGTACATGCATCTTTGGCGGTAGGTCAGCATCCAATCAAAATTAGGTCACTTTGACCTATATTTTCCGCATGATCGACTTACATTCAAGTTTATGTCCATGTAAACATGTACATTCAAGTTTATGTCCGAGTTCAGATCTAAGCAACTGTACATGGTAGGATCATCTAACCTTGCATGTGCATGCATCTTTGGGGGTAGGTCAGCATCCAGTCAAAATTAGGTCACTTTGACCTATATTTTCCGCATGTTCGACTTACATTCAAGTTTATGTCCGAGTTCAGATCTAAGCAACTGTACATGGTAGGATCATCTAACCTTGCATGTGCATGCATCTTTGGGGGTAGGTCAGCATCCAGTCAAAATTAGGTCACTTTGACCTATATTTTCCGCATGATTGACTTACATTCAAGTTTGCGTCCGAGTTCAGATTTAAGTAACTGTACATGGTAGGATCATCTAACCTTGCATGTGCATGCATCTGTGGCAGTAGGTCAGCATCCAGGCTAAATTAGGTCACTTTTCCATTTATGTCGGAATTCAGGTCTCCATAACTGTACGTGGTAAGATCCTTTAGCCTTTGTATAAGGGATGGTAAATGAGCACCCTGGCCAAATTGGCTTTCTGTGTCCATGTGCCATAACGAGGTGAACTTTGTAATCGTTGATTACCTATGTTTTCCAAATTCTCATCCAGTTTTTCATAGATTTATGGCCTTCATTGACTTTAAAATTGTCAACATGATTTTGATGGCTAAAACTCTCCAGCTCTGATCCTAAAACAACTAAGCAACACAAGATTATTAACCACAATGACTAGTTGTACATATGATTTTTGTCCCGTGCGCGACGAAAGTTGCGGAAAGGGAGACATAAACATGCAAAGTATGACAGTGTCGGTGGCGTAAACTCATGTTATCATGTAGAAGCCTTTGGTGTATGAACTCTATATTTGGTCCATACGTAGCTTGTTCTATATAATATTACATTTTATTTCAGAGGAAAAATAAGTAAAATCTTTGAAAAATGTTCTATTTCCAAACGAAAATTTGATTTTTTTTTGTTTCACTAAAGTGAGATTTCTACTCTCACAGGCCCATTCTACCTTCAAACTTGAACCAAGGGTATTGCTGCCAATTGCTGAAAAGATTTCACTTCCAAAAATTTCAAATCCATTTTCACAAAAATTGTAATTTTGGGACATACACCAGATTAATTCTAGTGCAACGACATGTCAGTCTGCCATATGGCTTTTGACCTCAATTTCAATTCTACGGTCTAGTGCTCAGGTTAAGTTTTTTT
>MJUU01066579.1:0-19834 GCA_002080025.1 Modiolus philippinarum
ATTTATTTTACGAAGTCTCCTATGGTTTCCGTGACTATCGCGAAAGCTTGGGAGACTGAGAATTCACTCAGGCTTCTGAGTATCAGCGCCTTCGGTGCTTTCATTTTAAATAAGCTTGTTCTGTGTATGCTGTCGTTGGCTTTCTCAAAGTCAATGAATTTATAATTAAGTTTCTCTACCAATCTATGCATTGTTCAATAATGTTTATAGTATGAATATTTGAACTTTGTCAAGAATATATACAAGCAATCGAAAACTGGTAGGTTAGAACGCTGATATTAAGGCTTGATTCAAGAGTTTCATAGAGTAGGATAAAAGTTGATACATTATAAATGACACTGTTCCTCATTACATTATTAAGATTTATTGTGGTAACCTCACTTCTCGGCCTGTAAACTGAGCAAAAGTGTTCAGGGAAAATTGATAGAATTTAGCAATTTTGGTTTTTCTTTAGAAGTTTTTATAAGTTGTCCTGTGAATATTGCATGCAAGCTCGGATGCCTAGATATCACATCATTCTTTATCTAATATTTATTCTTACAAGAATGCAAGAATATAAGAACTTTATTTGCCATTTAAACAAAATTATGTATGTGACAATATAAAAACAACTTACAGTAAACGTTTTATGTTCAAAATAACTTATATAAGCCGATCATGTTTGACGTTAATTTGTCTAAACACTGACGTTGCACGTGTTTACTTTCCGTAGGCGAATTTTACTGGTATTCATATTTTTATATAACTCTTAAGGAGTTTTTACAGCCACCAAACTGTGAAAGGCATCTCGTTCCTTTAGCCTAATTATGCCATGGAGATGAGCGATAAACGCTGATTGGACTTGAAGTTTTTATTGAAACTTTTCGAAGACCCCTATACCAGAGCCATTTTATTTTATTGCTAATGTGTTTATTACGCCATTTAAAACACCGTTCTCTCCTTGGATGCTGGAATCAACACAAACAACTTGATACATCACACCTATAAACATGCTTAGGCAATTGCTCTTCGGTAAACCTCACAAAGCTTGCTTTTTTTTGAAAGACATTGTCTGTTTTACCCTGTTCAACATCATGAAGTTATGTCCCTTTGATACGTAACGATCTACAATCTAACCGCATTAAGTCCCATTCAGTGTGAATTTTCGTTCAATGACTCGTCACAAATATGACCTTGCCGTACAACCTATATCCTCTCAACAAATCGCACGATAGTACGATAGTATACGTCATAAAGAACAATATATAACAATCAATATATTTTCACGTGCAGACTTGTGTTTCATTAATGATTTAAAATGGTCAGTTGGGGTTTTTAGTAAGTAAATATCAGTTTATTAAAAAGGTTAGTTAATATCAACTACTTTTGTTTCTGGTTTGAATGAAACTGCGTATCAATGATTCAGAAAAAGACACTTTTCATTTTTCCTCAGTTTATCAGGACAACTTAATCTATTTTTAACTTTGCTAGACCTTTCTGGACAATCATCGCAATTTAGAATCAGTACATTAATCTCTAAATAAGTCTATCTTTTTATGACATTTTTGGCGACTTTTATCCCTTTCCACTGAATAATAGAATTCAAAAATCGTATATTTCAAACCACATTGACAATCTAACAAATCATACATCAATAATTGATGAACATATGTCTGTCTGAGTCGGGGCTATTAGGATCCAAAAAAACGGCAATTTATTTCTCTTATAGAAATCCGTTGTGTAATATTGAAGGCCATTAGTACCATAGATTGATGATATGGTACAGTAACTTGAGATCAGCGCAATGTAAGGCTTAAAAACGCCGAAAATGTGACATTTTGTGTAGCATTTTCACCGTTTTCCACCGAAACCTTATATCGGGTTTATGTCATGGCGCTATATTTTTGTTAAAAACTAAGGAGTATCTCCCTCCTGCATAGCTCTGTCCTTAGCTGATTTTGGCTTTCCTTTTTAGATCTTATTGTAAATTGTTCTCTATCAGCTTTTACACATATTATATTAAGATTTATGGATTACCAAAAGTTTTGATTTGATCTGCCCTGAGGAGACATAAGTTGTCGAAATGCGCATATGCAGAAACTAAATTCACAGAAACTTCAGTTTTTTTTATCATTGTACTTGTACTGCTACGATAACATCCATTATTATAAGAAAGTAAGAAATGACGCTGTTCTGCCTTGTAACGTGAGAAGACCATTATAAGGATACATAAAATTGATGACGTCATCGTAAAAAATTACCCATTCTGTGACTGCATATCACTTATTTTAATAAAAGAGGGCGTCAATCGTAGATTTAACGGTAAAAATTCCGTTTACAGGCGACGCGTAGCGGAGCCTGTAAACGGATATTTCGACCGCAAAATCAAGATTGACGCCCTCGCATATTCAAATAATGTATTGTTATTACGATTCTAATGCAATCACACACGATTTCATGTTCTATGTTTGACTAAGGTTTTTGTGAGCATATTAGGAACCAGACTACTTTGTTCAGGTGTGTAGATGGTGGAATTGACGGTCAGTTTTGACCAATCAAAACCTCCGTTATATAATTGTTGCATTAGAATGGTATTGGTCAATGCAGTTTGAAATTTCAGCTTATTTTGATTTATTAAACAGTTCTATCTATCACAGAAATGACGTCACAGGAAGTCACGACTGCTCATTTCAGTATTCGGTGGTGGTGGTGGCGTAGGGTGGGTGGTTGTTAGAGTGGTGATTGTTGGTGAGATAACCTATTCATTGCTCCTTATTTTTACTCAATTTCTTTCCCACACCCTTATTTTAAGCCTTATCATAAAGCCTCGAACAGCAGCCTGATATGACAAAGCTCACTGTGTTACCTCCCTGAAAGAATTGCAGATGAATTGAAACGAATTACAAGGAAACGAGTTATCTTTTCTTAAATCATTGACAAAAATCAATGAGCTAAAATAGAGACGGAAAAGTTTCATCTCCCTTCGAAAAATAAATGACTGCTATGAGCTTGGACGTAATAAAAGATACCCCTTAAATACAACAGAGGCCAAGGGAAACTGCTAAAGACATTCAAATGACCACACAGTAGGGGCTCGAAACTATAACATTCGAGGATTCTTGGGTGACTTTATCCTGGTAGCACCTCCTCGAATAACGTCCACAAATGCTCATTTACCAAATATGTCGTTGTAAGAGTGAACTTGTTCGCGCCAAGTCACGACATCCCTTCATGCTTTTGAATCACGCTTTTTAGCCACATATATTGCATTTTGGACTAAATTTATAAGATGATATAACCTTAAATTTGGCCATATTTTCAAAACGTCATTATGTTTCAAAAGTTCGAGAAGTAATCGAATGCGTTAAGTTAAATTGCAAACATATTCAGCAGGTCCAATTTCAAGGCCTGCGGTTGAAGTTGCCTTATTTTTTCTGAACAAACCAAAGCAATAGATCTTGTCAAATTTTTAACACTGAATGAATAACAAAATACGGAAGTTCCTGTTAATGAGACAACCGATAGACCTTCTGAAATGGTGAATAATGTCTCAAATGCATGTAAAAAAAGAAAATAACGTTTTTGTGCAACTATAAACCGAAGACAATTATAAAATATATGTGGGATATAAATAAAAATATATATGATTTGTACAACATGATGCTCTTACCAACATATAACACTGTATAATGATAACTGTTGTAGTCTTGTTTTTTTTATATTAGCGAACATTTTACTTATCTTATAATGCGTTACATTTATTTCTACTTGGTTATGATAATGTAACAAAAATCGAAATATATTTGTGTTCTTCATTATAAGATCATTTTAATTACGTTGTTCGGGCATAATGCTATATAGAGGGATATGGGCTGGGTTATATATGTGTAGCTACATATATTTTTATCTTATTGTCTATTTTCAATGCACATTTTTGCTGGTTAAGGTTGAAGACAAGAACAATCAACAAAAACTATAAAATCATGCAGTTAATGACTCCATTCTCCTAGCGCAAAAGGCTCGCATGAATGGAAAAACATACTGCAAAAGTTGAATACAATTTATACATACACATGCACATACATTTGTACAGCTTGTCTGGATTACTTTCAATTGAACCATGTTGTTGCATTGTCAACAGATGACATGTCTCTTTACAAAAAGTCACCACCAACAACATTTTAATTCAATTTATAAGAATTATTTTCTAAAAGTTGTTGTTCGTAACGAAGCATTCTTGACGTTTGACTGCATTGACATATTCTAAAGCAATGTAGACCGTACGGAGACTAAGTAATAGAAATATAATGGAACCCTGGAAACTGCAGAGTAACAATGAAAAAGTAATTATATTTACATTTTCTGTAGAGATGATCTTTTTCATCTTAATCACAAAGACTTGTATGAATGCACACTATTACAAATTACTGCGTTTAAAAAAACAAAACGTTTTCATCTTAAGAATGTAGATTATAGGGAACGTGGTTTTGCATAGATTACTATTATAATAATAACCTTTATTGCAAAATTACACCCCTTGGGGTCAAAGCAATACAAAACAATACAAAACATATATATAACATACAATGAGCAATTAAATAAAAGATAGATGACTCTCTGACCGGCGTGGACCCTATATCAATTCAACAGATTGTTTCAGAAAGTTGCACACTACTGTAAAATGGTTGAGTTTAGATTTAGAATGAAATTTATTTTTTGAAACTGGTTGAAATTTTTAAATTTGGGAAGTTTTGATGTACAAGTTCAAAAAAATGTCCTATTTTGTTCACTAATTTTACAGTATAAAAGGAAATGGTTTTCATCCTCAGTAACTTTACATGTCTTACAAAGTCTCTGTTGACGGGGAACCAGTTTCATTCTGTAAATTATGGTGGCTTAAGCGAAATTTTGTTCATATTTGTCTACTTTTAAAACATGGCAATTCAGATAAATATTTTTTCTAGACCAATATTTAATTTAAGTTTACTATATAAGAATAATTTTGATTCATCAGTAAACGTAGATAGTTTATTTTTCAGTTTTACATATTGTTCTGTAACAGTCTTTTTTTGACTGACTGACTTTTTATTGGATATTTATTTTTCAAACGATTTGTTTATATTAGAATAGTTATTAGTATTTCAAATTAAATTCTTTAAATATGTTATCAACATACCCTCTTCATGTAGGCTTTTATTAACTTTTAGTGCTTCTGTATTTATTCGGTAATAATAAACCATTGTTTGAGTTTTTATAAAAGATTATGGTGGAAATCGACCTAGCTCTGTATTAGACAGCAATATTACTTGCTGTCCTTTTTAGTCCCAAAATGATTTGACGGTATTTGGTATGAATGTTTTCATAATGTGATTTGTAATCAAATGATAGCTCATCACAAGTTTTAGTATTACTGAATGATGTGATGTTTCTTAATTTGGTTACACTCATATATAAATCGTAATGTATAGTATTTTGTAAATCATCCGTAATCATTCCGTTGATATGCAATTTCTATCTATAACAATAATATTTTCGTGATCAGTTAAATGCACATTTGTTAGGATTTATTTCTCTTTAGTTATACAGAAAGGAGGATCAACACGGACAAAGAAACAATTACCCCAAAATGACAATCAAAATTAATTTATAATTGAATAATTCCAATTGCTGTTGAAACGTCCAATTTAAATGGTCAACGTCACGAATAACAACGAAGTTATTTTCTCGATAAACGCTTCTTGCCCATTATTACGCTCCGAGGAAAATAATGCTGTATATGGTGACGTCAAATTCAATGAAAACATTGATTTAATTTCAAATGATTGAAATTAAAAGAAATAAAAGTAATTTTTGGGGAGTTTATGGACGTGTAAACGCGGCCGTTCACTCACAAACTGTACATAAAGTCCTTCGGACTTTATTTAGTTTGTGAGTGAGTCGGCCGCATTTACACATCGATAAACTCCCCCAAAATGAATTTTATTCCTATAAATATTTCAAAGGGCATCTTTCCTTCACACCAGTTTGCACTAGCTATACAAACACGTGTACGTCATTAAAGTGTATTCTTTGTAGATTTTCTAAGAGGCATTCTTACTACAAAAGGTATAAAGATATTATGTTATTCTGACGACCTGTTCATAGTGCCGTCATCTTTTGATTTTATTAGGTTTTCTTCAATTGACTCGATTAGTGCCCTGTGCCCTGTGTTTGTTTTTATGTTGTTATTTTCTTTTATTGGCATTTTGTCTGGGAACGGATGACAGCGACTGTAAAAACACTTTGACAGTTAATTTTATGTTTGCTTACAATCCTGCATTCATTTGCCAAATATTATATGGATTTAGCAACGTTCGACATCTAGCAATGAATTCCACTCAAACTGGTGTTTGAACTTACTATGAGATATGGCCATTGTTACTGTATGAAGGGAAACGTTAAAGATTTGCGGACACTAATTAGATATGATACGTGAAATCAGAACCCTTTAAACCAACATACGACGAAATTTTGATTTCGCTGGATTATTCCGGACATGTTCCTGGAACTTTCCACTTAATTAGTTTTTGAAATAGTAAAATTCCTAAATAATCCTGTACATTTTGTAATGTTTATCATTTTCGTAAATATTTACCAAAACAAAAAAAGCTTGCCAAATATACTGTTGTTTACACGTCCAATCTTTGTTCCCGTTTTATGCGGCATTGTAAAAAGCAAGTTTTGCTTCAGGCTAATATTAACACCCCATTTGGGCCAACGTTTTGCATGCAAGTCAAAGTTATATAGAAGTTAACTCAATGCTCATTGTTTAAAATGTCGTCGCTTGCACTTTTAACCAACGGCTGAGAAAGGGTGAACATATTTTATCCACTGTTGATACTTAAGTTTGAGACCGTGTGATACGACTTTTTCAACTTGAGATAACTTAATTTTCTAATTTTAAACGCGGAATTTTTACTATCTAAATAGAAAATGTCGTGTCTCACTGTATACAGTTGTAGAATTTGTTTCTCTAATGATCATGCAGAAGGCGATACTTGACACAATCACGGCCCTGTCTGCTTCAATCTCAGAAACAGAGTAGGTACATAGCTCTTCCTCCGTCAGATGATCAGCCCTACAACACCGTTTCCTCCATATTGGACTTACCACGCCCTCTTACATGGATACACGCGCGAGGTCGCGATATTCTTTTAACGACACAGAGTGGTGATAGAACTTTTTGCATCAGACACCTTGTACTAGGCAGTATTTCTGCGGTATTCCATAGACAGATGCATGCAATGTTAGATAAAAATTAATATCGATGTGGGACATTGAAAGTCAGGGACGCAAACCTATTTATTTTTTGTAAGGTAGTTATCTATATTTCTGTTAGCGGAAATTCGGGAACAGTAAAAGAAGGATGATGAATTGTAAGCGTAACAATGCCATTGTATACTCTCTCTATTTTCAGCACAATTAAATTCTGAAGAAAAACATAGCAATACCCAGCACAATTAAATTCTGAAGGAAAACATAGCAATACCCAGCACGGTTGATTTTTGAAGAAAAACAGAAATACTGAGAAAAATTGAATTAACTCAAAACGCACTCTGAAGAAATAAATTGCATGGCATTCTAACTAGTGTAAAACAGACACAATTTAACGAAAATACACATAGAAGTATTTCAGCTAGTGTAGAACAGATGCACTTTAACTAAAATACACACCTGAACGAAATGTTCAAGGTTATGTGGAACAAACACACTCTGATGAAAATACACAGCTGAACGTAGTATTCCAGCTATTGTAGAACAGACGCACTTTAATAAAAATACACAGCGGAACGAAGTATTAAAGCTAATTTAGAACAGAAACAGTCTGAAGAATTAGCACTACGAAGCATTCTAGTAAGTGTAAAACAGACGCACTCTGGTGAAAATACAAAGCGGAACAAAGTATTCCAGCTTATGTGAAACTGACGAAGATACATAGCAGGACAAAAAATTCAAACTATAGTGTATAAAAGAAACACTATGAAGGTTATACACAGCAGGGCGAACTTTTAAAATAAATCTAGAATAAGAGCACTCTAAAGAAAATACACAAGTCAATTTACGAGAACTATATAGTTTAAAAATATAATACCAAATTAAGCGATAACTAGGTACACTATTTAGAAATACACAGTGAACGATTTATTCAAATTATTGAAGTAAAGACGCTCTTTAAGAAAATACACAGCAGGACCAAGTATTCAAACTAGTGTAGAACAGACGCACTCTGACGGAAATACTCAGCGGAAAGAAGTATTGTAAATGATGTATAATAAACACACTCTGACGAAAATACTCAGCGGAAAGAAGTATTCTAAATGATGTGTAACAGACGCACTCTGACGGAAATACTCAGCGGAAGGAAGTATTCCAGCTAGTACAGAACAGACACCTGTGACGAAAATACATTTCTAGCTAGTGCAAGAAAGACACCGTCTGAACAAAATACCAAGCAGGACGAGATATTCCAACAAGTGAACAACTAAATTTATTTCTACTGCTGCGCATTGCGAAAACTTATGTCCCGTCCGAACAGACAAAATCAAATTATTAGGGAGACCGTACACCGAATGATTGATAAAGCTGAAACAGCAAAAGCCAAATAAGCTCAGAACAGAGCTTGGCACGAGTGAGTTCCCTATGGGATTTAAGGTGTCTGCAGGGTATTAATTTCCTATTATAGAATTTTGTAAAATTTTCTGTGTAGAAACATAATTGTATTATTGTTCAAAATGTAAAATAAAATTTGGGGGTCACCGTGCATTTAAGCGCAGAATCTGAAATTGAAAATTTCAGGATTTTACATAGAAATGATAGGGAAAATGATCATATGAGGGGATAGTTTGAACAATCTATTATAGAACTGTTTCATACTTTGCATGTGTTTAATTATCATTATGTAGTTTACATATAAAAAATAAAAATTAGGGGTCACCGTTCAAATAAGAGAGAAAAATTGCAAAATGTTAATTTCTCTAGTGATATCTTTGTTAAAACATTTTATCAAATTACCTCCCTTGAATTATTTCTGTGTTCTGTAAATCCAGCAACAGATTTAAAGCTTATGTGTTTTAGCTCACGTTTTTGTAACGAAAATATTAAAGAAATGGTTAGGAATATAAATTTTAAATACATTTGAACTTTCTTTTCGTTTTAAATAAATATTTTGTTAAATTTCTGAATGAATGATACCAAAATAAACAATTATTAGACAAAAATGGCGGAATAATACCACTGAGACACCTTAAACAAACTTTTTCAAACTTGATTGCAAGTTTTCATATAGTTTCTCATGATCTCTATAAATGTATATCAGCTATCATCACTTTTAATATAATAAGAATGTGTTATTAACAACTTGGATTATTTTCTCATACGATACAACGTAGAAGCATGTGGAAGGCATCAGTTACCACATAGAAACAAAGTTCTACATAAATTGTTTTAAATTTTCAACAGACTTGTCTCATTCCGCAAATTAATGCTGATACATATGATATAATTTCCTTCATTACTTCGTTTAATTCTTTTCATTTTTGTTGATGTTGTAATTTATAATTTTTCTGTATACAAAAGACACTGCCTTCATGTGTTTGATCGCAAGGAGCTATTGCCTTTTCACAGATATACAAAATATATCTTGTATTCCGTGTTTCTCAGTGACTATGCAGCTGCAGTTTTATACAATTTTTTTGTACACAATGGTTATGACAATTATACATGATACCTCTGAAAATTGTAGATCTGGCGTCTGAAGAAATCATTTCCCGGTGTCTAAAATATTGCTGCAGTTGAAATGGCTAATATGCAATAAAAAGACTGCTCATATATCAGAGTGCGACCCCGTTGTATTCATATTTAACGTCATATCTTAATTAGGAATTACCATAACGTATATTTTTATTGTTTTCTGAGTAATATACTATTTATTGTGATAATTATGCACCTTCCCTAATATTTATGTTGTATATATTTTTTATCTTTACATTATTATCGATGTCCCATGCTAGCATTTTTGCTCAGATCTTTTAGATCAAAATAGCACATTATAAAAAAAGAATGAACATAAATTGCATACCTATTTGTAGTTAGTGAAATATAAGATATTTTGATGGCAAAGAAATCTGCTATGAGTTCGTATATTTTCATGAGGTTAAACGCCATTTTTGAGCCAAATCTTTGTGGTCAGTTTTAGTGGTGGTTGTGAAGACAGAACCATCAGTTTTGGGAAATTATCAGGTACGGTTGCAAGTCGAGTGCACCCTTCTTTGATTAACAAAGCGAGGCGTGAACTCACAGTGAAAAGGGGATAAGCTATAGTGTTAACTAACTTCCTGAACCACTCAGCCAGTCAGGGCACTTATGAAATCGTGGCTTTTAAACTACAGAAAACGGAAGCAGGAAACAACTACAATGGCTGAAAAATACATTTATATGCCACAATCTACCATGGAACTGCACAAGGAAAAACAAATAAAAACAGAAGACAAACAAAAACAACGATAGGAAGTCTGGCCATCGGGCCTTTGAACCGGCAATCGTTAATGCCAGCGGTAGGATAAACCGGTTCATGGGATACTATACCTCCCATTTCTCTGCCCCGTTTACCTATAGTATAATGAATAATCCATTTAAACCCAATACAAGAAGAATACTAACTCACTGACCACAATCTTGTGATATACGATTGCAAGTTCCCATGGCAAAGTTCCAAATTCAACTTCATGTTACAAAATAAAAGGTGGACGATTTGGAATCTATGAATTGTTGTAATAATTCTCTAAATCTTATGAAAAAACGAATATTTGTTCTTCATATATTATGTTGTTTAAACAAAATGGTTTGTCAACCTCACTAGAGATAAATCTCCTTTTTTTAAATCTGACATTGCACTCACTCAAGCGAGTTTGTTTCTCAACAAAGTCATTTTGCGTATTTCACATTACTTAAAAAGGTCAAATATGTACAATAGTAGAATTTAGAATTTTTTCTCACCATTTTTTCTGTAAGGTAATGGTTTTGATACTGATGGAGAAAAATTGAATTTTAATTCAACATTAAATGTGAATGTCCAAAACGCTTTATGTACATACCCGTGGTAAAACCGCTTTTCCAATATTCCCAATGCACATTATTTAAATGAGTGAATACATTAGCTTAGGCATGTTCTTGTGAAAAGGCCACCGACAATCGTCCTTAATCTTAAGTCAATTCTTGGCGCCACGAACAGTTTCATTCTATTCGTAACCTTCTTTCTCAATTTTATCTGATGTTGACCAAGAGTTTCTGGAACTGCCGCTTGCTCGTTTTCCTTGTGGATTCCGGTGAAGGTACTGTCTGGCTATTGTTCCTAGATCTTTCCTTAATGTGTGTCTTATCAAGGTCCATTTTTTGCATCTGGAACTGCAAGGTAGGCGGTAGTTGTTTTGTTTCTAGCCAGAGGTTATAGTTGGTGATGCAGTTTGGCCAGAAAATTCTAAGTGTCCTTCTTAGACGAATGAAGGACTATGAAGGACTATATCTCCATGTCTATGCATGGCTACAGTTGTTCTGCAAGTGTCAACTACATAAAATATTCTTTGTTGGAGTTTAATATCCTTATCTTAGTGTATTTTGAGATCTCTTTTTCATTACATATGTCAAAGATTGTTCTACTTTTCTCTACCCTCACTTTGGGGTCTTTGTCTGTTCCTTCGAATGTTTAATGACACTTCCTGTGTAGGAAATATTTGTTACATCATCCAGTACACCATTTCTGATAACAATTCGTCTATATTTTTTGACAAAATCATATGATTTTAAGCTAAAATATTCTGACAATATATCTGTTCAATTAATCAACATTTTTAATATGTAATAGTATAAACACTTCTTTGGTACTATATCGTCTACATCAGGACGATATTCAGAATGTGCACAACTGTTCTCCGAATTGGTAGTGTTATGCCTTCCATATAGAAAACGGAAAACTTTCCATAATAAAACAAATAACAAATACTTAATATGCCAATTTTAATATACGAAACAAGTCAAAATGACTCTTGTTTATACCGGAAGTAACAGTTCTTTTTGTGTATTGTACTGTTTGTTGATTCTACTGCCTATGATGTAGTTTTCTCCCTGATTCTGAGAATCAAATTTTCTATTTTGACCATCAATTGTAGGTATTGACCATATATGTCATATTCAATGTATAAATCAGATAGCATATAATTCATTATCAAATAGAACAAACGGAAATTCTTACAGTGAACGTTTTATGTGCAAAATAACTAAGATAATCGAATCACGTTTGACGTTAATTTGCAAAGACATTGACGTTGCACGGGTTTACTTTCCTGAAGAGAATTTTACTGGTATTTAATTTTTTTATATCCTTTTAAAGGACTTTTACTGCCACCTAACTGTGAAAGTAATATTTATCGGAACAATTAATCCATGCATCGTTTATTTAGCTTAATAAGGCCAAAGATATTGGCGATAAACGTTGATTAGTGTTGAAGCTTTTATTCAAACTTTTCATAGATACCGATGAGCAAACCTTTTTGTTTTATTGCCAATGCTTTCATGACGCCATCTGAAACATCATGCTCCTCTGGGATGCTGGAATTAACACAAACAACTTGATGCATCACACCTACTAAACATAATTAGAAATAATTCAGCAGAACTTTCGATAATTTTGTTGCATATAAAACAATAGAAATCTCAATGAGGGTCAAAGAATTTTTAACATGACTGTGCTTTTTCCGAAAAACTTTAATAGCTTACAAAGATCTTTGTGACAAGCTAACAGAACATACCATCAGAAAGTAAGACAAAATATAAAATTGAAGTGTTATTTTAACCATAGAAATGTGCATTGACATTTTTGCATTCGTTTAGTATTAAGATTAATGTAAAAGTCTAACCGTTGGGGTAATCGTTAACTGGCCATCTTTCAAGAAAGGTGTTCCGAGTCCACTTCAAGCGAACGGACGTGGACTCAGAACACCTGACCTGGGAGGATGATTTTATACACCAAAATCAATTTTTATTACAATATTGTATATCAATATTCTAGTGTTACCTTATTTTATCATCTTGGGCCCCCGTTTTCAATGTGTGATGATATCAAATATTGCCCTTCATGAACTTTACCTCCTCAAAGTCCCCAACTGCAGACGAAAGTTGAAAATATCGATTTAAAATCTGTTTTTATATTGATCCTGTGTAAATTGACATATCTGGTTTATTTGTTTTAATTTGCGATTTTTAACAAATTTAGACTTGTTATAATTGAACAAAAAAAAAATAAATAAAAATAATACTCACCATTACATTGAATACCAAAATTTACATAACAGATATATCATGCTTGGAAAGGGGTGCGAAAATTTTTTTATTTTAAATGTTATATTTGGGCGAAGAAAATTGCATCTCGGGACGGTAAGTTTAAGCAAATATTCCGACCAAACATGCCATATCTGTTTAATTCTACTGCATGACTGCACTTATAGCTAGGGTGAGCCTTTACCATCACTTGTCAAATCAATAAATTAATAAATTCACAGTAACCTCGGTATTTAGTAATTTGTTACCACTGGGTCGATGCCTATGCTGGTGGACTGTTAGTCCCCGAGGGTATTCACCAGTCCAGCAGTCAATACTTCGTTGCTGACCCGAAAGTCGACTTCATTTCGAACCTTGCAGTACCTAAATTTTTGTAAATTTTCTTCAAAAACTAAAGAGTATCTCCCTCACGCAAAGCTCTGTCCTTCGCTAATTTTTGGCTTTACATTTAGATCATTTTGGGTATTTGTTCTCTATCAGTTTTTTTAAGATATTTGATTTTTTGGTCTTTCAAATGTTTAGATTTTATCTGCACTGAAGAGACATAAGTTGTCGAAATGCGCAGATGCAGAAAATAAATTCACAGTAACTTCGATATTTAGTAATTTGTTACCACTGGGTCGATGCCTCTGCTGGTGGACTGTTAGTCCCCGAGGGTATTCACCAGCCCAGTAGTCAGTACTTCGGTGCTGACCCGAAAGCCGATTTCATTTCGACCCTTGCAGTATCTAAATTTTTGTAAATTTTCTTGAAAACTAAGGAGTATCTCCCTCACGCAAAGCTCTGTCCTTGGCTAATTTTTGGCTTTACATTTAGATCATTTTGGGTATTTGTTCTCTATCAGTTTTTTTAAGATATTTGATTTTTTGGTCTTCCAAATGTTTAGATTTTATCTGCACTGAAGAGACATAAGTTGTCGAAATGCGCATATGAAGAAAATAAATTCACAGTTACTTCGGTATTTAGTAATTTGTTACCACTGGGTCGATGCCCCTGCTGGTGGACTGTTAGTCCCCGAGGGTATTCACCAGCCCAGTAGTCAGTACTTCGGTGCTGACCCGAAAGCCGACTTCATTTCGAACCTTGCAGTCTCTAAATTTTTTTAAATTTTCATGAAAACTAAGGAGTATCTCCCTCACAAAAAGCTCTGTCCTTGGCTAATTTTTGGCTTTACATTTAGATCATTTTGGGTATTTGTTCTCTATCAGTTTTTTTAAGATATTTGATTTTTTGGTCTTCCAAATGTTTAGATTTTATCTGCACTGAAGAGACATAAGTTGTCGAAATGCGCATATGCAGAAAATAAATTCACAGTAACTTCGGTATTTAGTAATTTGTCCTCTGCCAATCCGAAACGCCAATTGATACTTAATTTAGCCACAAACGTCTAGGTGGTTCTGAGTCCACACCTCATTCAAGATGGCTAACAATTTGGTTATAAACATTTGACCTTATGGGTAACCATAAACAGATCTCTAAAACTACGTGACCTCTCACGTCCCAAAATATAGCGCAATATGTTCCATCAAAAAGGTGACCACTAGGTCTACCCGAAGTCTAAAATGGCTGCAAACATAGTTTAAAATTGCACCAGATAATATCTGAAAATGAAAGGTTATTTTGACTGTCTTTTTCAGCAATTCGTTTTAAACAATGGTACCCCGGCCTATAGATAGTAAAAAGTAACACACTAGCAGTCGACAAATAAATTTGCAGAATTTTTCATAAAGTTGTATAAAAAATAATTCTTGGAATCCATGGTAACTATATTTTACCACGGGCGAAACATTGCATCCCCTATGAGGAGTTAAATTTGCGGATATCAATGTTCGACCATGGACAAATATCGATATACCAAGGCTTCCATGAATTAATGCGATTCTAATATGGAAAAAAAACATCATTTTGTATTTCAACTTACCTATATTGGCATGATTTGTGTAGTTTTCGTGACGTTTTGTGCACTTGCCTTGACGTTCTTTGGAACTTTGACGTCGGTCATGGTATATTGTCATTTTACAACGGGTCTGTCGCTATAGCTAATGACGCAGGTAATATTAGAATTGATCTTTTATCCCTTTGGTATGTTTTGATACCGTCAAAATCTTTTCTAAGACCGGGTATGAAGTAAAAGTTAAATTAAATCGAAATCAAACAATGAACCATCATCAATAAATTTGAGTTCTATCCTATATACCACATAGTTTCAAAACTTCATTCATTCTTGAGGCCTGGATGGCCGAGTGGTTAAGGTAGTTCTACTACCTACACAACCACTATAGTCTATCACCACTTCAGTTTACATTACAAAAAAGGTACACTCGATTTACAATCGTGAGTGATGTCAGTTACCTGCCCAAGGTCAGTATTTCTCTCCGGCTTCCTCCACCACTAAAACTGACCGTCATGAGATAGCTGGAATACTGAAATACTGCTGGAAATGACGTTAAACCCCATATCAATCAATTAATCATTAATTCTTGCATAGAAAGGGGAGATTCAAGATCTTTGAAATATTTACATATGATTTACTTTTTGGGATGACCAACTTAACACCTCTGACATGCCATAGTTACTAATGAGACAAGGGCCCTTTGTTGCTTGACAGAGTAGAGATACTTTATGCAGATATATATTTCAGATGAAATTGTTTTGTCAGCACATTTGAAATGTAATGTTGTATTTTCAGTGACATCTTGTGACGTCTTTTTTCTTTTCTTTTTCTTCAACCGTTTTTTTTTTTTTTTTTTTTTTTTTTGTCAGCACATTTGAAATGTAATGTTGTATTTTCAGTGACATCTTGTGACATCTTTTTTCTTTTCTTTTTCTTCAATCGTATTTTTTTTTTAATTTGGTAGGTCGTAATTGAACAAAACTCATTTTGTTTTTTTGCAAAATCTTACATCAATTAAGTCTGCAACGAGATAGCTGAAAAACAGGCCAGAGTCCTGCATGCCAAGGTTCATAAACAAAATAGATTAATTATACGACAGAGCCCGTACTGATACTTACTTAAGGCATCGAGAGAGCTGAAATACGACGGTGCCCGACCAGAAACGTACATATATGTGAAACAATACGAAAATATTCTTATAGTATTCTTATAGTATGAATATATCTTTCCATTTTTTGTTTGGGAATAACACGGGCTCCAGGCTCATTCCTTTTGGAACTTGAAGCTCCCGGCACATACTTTTTAGAACGTTCGGCTCCGGACTTCAAGACGCAAGAGCTCCGACCTCCAACACTAGGTCTCTGGGCTCCAACACTAAGACTCCGGGTTTTACTCACTGGGCTCCGGTCTTCAAATACTTAGGCTCCAGGCTCTCAGAGAGCTGTAGAGAGAGCTGTATTATAACCGCAATTTTTGAGATTTGATATGTTCATTCATTGAAGAATTAACATACCTGAAATGCATGTGCCGCACGCGAATACGTTATCTCCTCCGACACTACTTGTATAGCTTGTTTATAGATGTAATCTTAATTGAACATACAATCATAAGGGTGAATGGCAACAGTGTATTTAGGAGGAATCGAATTTGTAGATTCACTAATCACCAGTAAACACAGGAATCAGACGCACTAATCTTACATTTTGACATAGTGTTTGTGTATAGACATATATCCCGCCTCTAGAAAATTCCTGAAACGTTGATTGGTCAAAAGACGTCACGTGCAGATCGTTGGTGACTGACGTATATACGGTAGGTAACTGTAGGTCACTGTATAAATGTCGTTAGGTCTTTTACATGGTTGACTTAATATATATTTTGGTACGAGTGCTCCGACATATATATTTTGCCAAGGTGAAAGGGGAGATCCTTTGATATACTTTCTAAAATTTTACAACCTATTCATATTTTTGTAAAATGTAAAGATTATATGGATAATGTCATTTTGCTTTTTTGTGGTTATATATTGGATGTTGAAATTTACAACCTTGTCATTAATATGTCCGAAGTGGAAATTTAGACCTATTGATATATTTCCTCTGATATTTCTCAACCTTATCATATATTTCAGACCTGAAAAAAAACGGACCCTTTTGGCCGCATATCCGTACCTGCCTTTATATTATATGTTATTCGGAATCTTCACAGGGGGTACGGGTTTATATTCCCTGTCTGTGTTTTATATTCCCTGAGCCGTCAGGTTGTTAATACTATATATTTACACTTGATCGTTATTGATTTGTATTATTGTTGTATGTATTGTCAAATTTGCTAAAACCCTCATAGGTTGAAAGTCAGTATCAGGTTGGGGAAAACCCCAATTGGGGTACTATACCCCAATTGAGGTATAATATCCCAACCAATTTGTTTATTATATTTAAGGGGTTGAATGGCGCATCATCATACATAATAATCATAAATCTATAGGGTAAGAGCTTTCGGATGATATACTTCTGTTGTCAAAAGGATAATGCAAATTTTCTGCAGATTGATTTATGATTTTACAAACCAGTGACTCTGATTTAGAGATAACATAAGATTTGAGAAGCTTAAAATCGTTCTATGCTGCTTATCTAAAAAAAAACTCTTTCTACATTCGAATAAAGCAAACTGTGATAGATTTAGGAAAATATTTTTTTTATTATTAAAGAAATTAAGAATGGAGAAATATTCAAATAAACATGTCATTTGATTTCTTTCAGAGTTTTCTCTCTTTGTCCATGTCTTAAAAATACTCTGAAAGTAGTCTGTAACAATAGTGTTTGAAATTTCAATATCTTTGCTTATTTTTACAAACTAAACTTCAGCTCAACTAAATTATATTTTCACACACTCCCCGTTTCTCTTGCCTTGATATTACACCCAGTTACACTTGCGATGATCTTTGATTTTTACAGAATCAAATATATGATTTTACGCCCTTAAAATTCCCCTGCTGGTGAAATGCAACGTCATCAAGTAGATGGCGATATGTCATTTGATGACAGCAATCACGAAATTTCTCATGTATAATGTTTCCTTACGCGCCATTGAATTGAGAAAAAATAATCTATATAAAACTGACCAGATACCCCAATTGGGGTATAACCATATACCCCAATTGGGATATTATACCTCAATTTGGGTAAAGTACTTTTATAGTATATCTGGTGTTCAGTTGCTTATGTCTTCAAGTTGAATATTTAGAATACTTGAACGAACTGATACAGAACAAAACCGGAAAGCAATGCCAGTAAGGCAATGCTTTTAGTGCAAATGTTTTTAGATTTCTAAACTTGAGAACTTTTGACTGTTTTCAATTGAGCAGGTAAATACTGAAGTATACTAGACGATTGGGCTATTGAGACCCTAGGGATCAACAGTCCGTCATCAGCGTTTCTTTAGTTCTGTGCTGTCTGTGTGGTCCAACATATATTGTGTGTAAAATACAATTATAGATAAACTAATCTGCAAACATAAGCGGAGGCCACTGAAGAGACTCGCCGCTTATTAAAAATAAGAGTCGAAACACCCGCTAACATGTAATCAGACTATGAGCGGACAAAACTCGGCGAATCATAATGTCATGACGACTATGTGGAAGTAAAAAAATTACGAAAAGACTGCATATTTGTGTGTAAACATAAATTACAGAGAAATAGGGTTTGAGGCCCGAATTAATCAGTACAAAGATGGGATTTGGTGCTTTTATTGCAACATATATTGTGTGTAAAATACAATTATAAATAAACTAATCTGCAAACATAAGCGGAGGCCACTGAAGAGACCCGCCGCTTATTAAAATTAAGAGTCGAAACACCCGTTTACATGTAATCAGACTATGAGCGGACAATACTCGGCGAATCATAATGTCATGACGACTATGTGGAAGTAAAAAAATTACGAAAACACTGCATATTTGTGTGTAAACATAAATTACAGAGAAATAGGGTTTGAGGCCCGAATTAATCAGTACAGAGATGGGATTTGGTGCTTTTATTGCAAAATACCACCGGAGCAAACAGTCTGCCACCACCGTTGCCTTAGTTTTACTGATACACTCGGAGACAAAACACCACCATCAGCGTTTCTTTTTAAAAGTTCTGTGCTGTCATGGTGATAACTTTCGGAGCCAACAGTCCGCCGTCAGCGTTTCTTTAGCTATGTGTTTAAAAAAAAAACCAGGAAAACAGTATACAGCTACAATGGCCGAGAACTACAATCACATGCCACCATGTTGTCTTGGTGATGCCCTCGAAGCCAACATTCTGCCATCAGCGTTTCATTAGTTCTATGTTGTCTTGGTGATAATCTCGGAGCCAAAATTCCACCATCAGACGTCTTTGTTGTCCACGATTTGAATTCCAAGATGACTGTCTTGTCAAAGTCTGATTACTATTCAATCGCAATTCTCCTCGTTACCTTATCTTTTTACTTATACCTGGTCGGTTCCGATACTTTACGACGTCGTTGTCCGATTTCTGACGGGGGAATGATTCTTTTAGTTTTGAAAAATCAACATTTATACCAGCTTTCATCTCGTTTCAAAAA